>JAOUZG010026054.1:4652040-4680266 GCA_026289955.1 Argiope argentata | reverse complement strand
AAACAATCGTTCAAATAATAAACTCTTAGCATTTCCTCTAAAAGTTATTATCTCATTTTATTGTTCATAGAAAATTCTAATAAATTGTTAAATCGAATTAATTTAAGAAGGAATTCCTACAGAAAAGAAAATTTTTATTTTGTGCATTATTTATTTATTCTGTTATTGCTTTATCAATATATATAATTACAAAAGAAATATTTTATTCATTAATCCTGGCAATTTGGCCAAGTCTGGCATATATATAACTGAAGAATTTAATTTAATGCATCAACTCGATTATTATTACAATAAAATATATTTTAATTTATTTCCACCGCAGACTGTTTGGAAGTTGACCAGTTGATTAAAAAAAGCATTTGATTTGAAAACTTGCATCAATTTAAACTTTGATAAAATTATTTTTCCGTATAAGTGCAACTTTCTATTATTTAATAACTTTTAAAAATCATTCGATATTTAATATGAAGGTAGAAAAATTTATTACAGTTTATTACAAGTAGTCACTGCAGATTTATAACAAGAAATCATTACTTATTTATTACAAGAAATTAATATAAGCGTAACAATTAAATGATTTTTAAGAATGATTGTACATTTTATTTTGATTTTATACGATCATCATCTTAATCATCATATAATCATTCAAAATAATTCTTTATTAAAAGCAAATTTTTTTTCTAATTTTGTAATAAGCTTTTAGAGATATTATAGTCTCATCTTGTAATACTGGTTGGTTTAGAAGACAAATATAAATGCGTTTGATTACTATAGACATTTGAAACTTAGGATATTGTATGCTCTCAACAATATTATGAGCGTAAACTAAAAGATATTATTAGCATTGAAAAACCTTAAGAGGCTTTCTTTTTAATCCAAAATTTATAGCACATTTTTAGATACCTTCAATTTTAAGAAATTTTAGACGATTGTTAAAGTACTAAGATAGGCAGTTTTAAGTTTTGCTTATATCATTACAATAACATTCTAAAAATTTAATCAATTGGCTTTAGTTACCATTTTAGGTAGTAGTTTTTCATTTTAAATCATTGTTTAGTGTTTGGGTGAAATATATAATTTTAGGCTTCTTGTTATATCATTGTGATGAGATTTGTAACGGCCTTTTAGGGACTCACCCACCAAGTCAATGTGAAAAGATTAAACTAATGATTTAGGCCTTCAGACATGCCGAATTTTACGTGAAACTCACAATCCTTCGATTTCAAAAAACCAGCACTAACAACTTACTATCATGGATCTAAATTTAAGACAAATTTCTAAAGTATTTATTATTTTTAAAATGTGAAAATAGTCAGAGTTTTATGATTTTTAGAAAACTGAAACCTTTTTCTCTAAAACCAAGTTTAAGCCATCATGATTTTCAGAATTTTTTTTACACCAAATAAGATTTAATTTCTGTCTCACTAGAATTTATTCCTCATAATTTTCTGAAAATATTTTTTAAATTGCTATTGAAACTATAAGAAGGTTTTCTTTTTTGTTGTTGTATGAACAAATAAAATATAATTACTGTTTTTTCTGTGAAAATATTTTCAAGTTTTAAGAAACAGTATTTCTAAAAACAGTTTTTGAGCAATCTTTAAATTAAACGTTTTTTTTAAATAAGCATTTCTAAGTCATCTTTTAAACTTGTGTTTAAAAAAAAGACTAAAGTCTGTTAAGTCAACATTTTTACACTGACTGTTCTATTTCGTGCTTCAATAACAGAGATTTGAAGATTTTTTAGAAAAAATATTATGTAAGGATATTTTAACTGTATTTCTTTCTCTCAGAACTTTTTTCTTTTGAGTAAGGTTGTTCCCAGCAGTATTCCATTATGTAATCCTTTTATTACTGATTAATTATAAAAAGGTTCACGCAATTTAGAATGTGCTTTTCAAGAAGCATTTATTTCAAAACTGCTGTAAGAAATTTCTAAAAATAAATATAAATAATATTTAATTATAAAATTCGTAAATACATTGTTTCGTATCTCTGTACAAAAAATGAAATTCAAAGAAACGGATGATATTGAACAAATAATTTTTATTTACATATTTAAAAAAGCATTTTTTTCTTTTAAAGTTTTGTTTTTGAGAATTAAAGAAATGTATTTCGGTCTGTTCTACAGTTTTGATAATTATGTTACCAAATGTGTCAAAAATGATTTTATTAAATTTTTTCATTCATTAAATTTTTTTTATTATAAGCAGCATTTTTTTCATTTTTTTAAAAATGCTATTTTCTTTAAAATAGAAAGAAAATAATTTTAATTTAATTATCTATTAAATTAACTGGATTTAGTATTTTCAACATAAGAAAAACAGAAAAGAATATAAGTTTATGTCATTTATAAAAAAAAATATTATTTGTTTTCAATTGGAGGACAGAATTTTAGCCTGTTTTCTTGATATATATACAAAAAATATTTATAGAATATCGATCATTTTCCAATAAAAAATGGCGTAGCATTTTTTCACAATAATTGGTACTTATAATACTTTTATAATCAAAGAACTATTAAAGAAGGTCTATGTTAAAGAAAACGAAATTCAACTTAATATTCAGATTACAAATTTATTTAATATAAATGCTTATAATATTCGACTTTAGTTTCTGTAAATAGAAGAAGAATGGGATAAGAAATTGCGCACTAAAAGTTCTATTTATAAATGCATGCATGGTTCTATTAATAAGCTAAATAAGTTCATCAAATCTAGTAATTTCCCAAAAATTATTATTATTTTTAAAGAAAATAAGCTGGTTAAACTATGTCAAAAGTCAAGCAGTGATTTATTCATGAAGTGTGAAAAATCATGAAGTGTAAAGACTATAGTAAAAATCTCAAAACTGTAAAATTGGATGAATATTGGAATCGTATGTGTTATTCCGTATTCGAATTCGATGTAAATCTATAATTAACACATATTAAAGAGAAATTTTGAGCTAAATGAACTGAACTTCAAATGATAAATATTCCAAACTGTTATTAAAGTGCAAAATGTTTCAAAACAATGAAGTCCATTCTCATACATTCATATCCCACCTGAAATTTGGCAGTTAAGGCTCAAACAAAAGCATTCTGTTGCAACTCAGTTATGCATTCTGAAAGTACAAAAAAAGCAGCACCACATCATGAAACAGGTTAAATAGCTTTTAGATCGTCCATCCATGCATCCTCTGATTCTGATTGCTTCCAACAATCCAAAGATGTTTCTCTGTGTAACTATAAAATGGTATCTTTTTTTTTTCAAACTGCCTTTTTTCAGTGCTTCATCGATTTGTTCGCAAAGCCATTAAAATTTGTTAAAATTCGTATTATTTGTAAAAATAATTGTGATATTGTACTTGTATTAGTTATTCACGTAATTTCTCGTATACGAAGCATTGAAAAATTATAATAATAATAAAATTAACTTTAGATTTTAACTATTCTCCACGTTTTAAACATACAGGAATTCGGAAAGCACATTTTTGGGAAAATGCCTTTCTGGATATAACTATGAAAAGGTTTTTAGTTTAACAGAGGAAATTTTGTGCAGAGTCTTTACACCAAATTTGTTCAGAAAATACGTTCAGCAAAATACGTTCAGAAAAAATTTACATTTTCTTCTGTTAGAATATAAGTTAACGGGATAAATACAAAAAGAAGAGAAGAGAACTAGACAGATGAAATCTATTACACATATTTAACATAGTACAGGTACCCATGATATTTAAATAGTACAGGTTCCCATGATATTTAATTTAAATAGGGGTCGGAAGTTTGTCACTCTGGATATAACTAGAAAAAAAAAGACTTAATATATAAATTTGATATGCGATATCAATTTATATTAAGGTATTTTGAGACTATGCCTCTAATTTTATGTCAAAACTTTGTTTAGTTAGCTGGAAGAAACGAGTCTGAAAGGCCAATTCGATTTTCGATACTATCAACGGTACAGTAAAAATTATGAGAAAAAAAACGATAGGATTACATGATGGATTCAGTAGAATACTAAATTCACGTAAAAAATTAATATTTCGTAAATTTTGTACTCCTGTGACGTTATTTTGTATTAGATTCAAATGAAGGGAAAAGATTTCTGTAAAATTTAGCTTTTAGAATGCATTTATAAAGCCAATATGTTACTGAAAAACTCTGATTTAGAAATAAAGACAAAAAATATGCTTCAAAAAATATAGCTAAAAGTAGAAAATGGCCTAAATAAGATAAGAAAGAGGTGGAATGAAATTTTACCAAGGTATTAGATGGCTTTCTGAGGAAAATCAAATATAAGGGTAGTCCTTCTGTTTACGCGAGTTGAAACTTCAAGACAGACGTAAAATATTTTTTCAAAGAATTGTAAGAATTTCTGACTCTGTTTATAGATAATGAAAAACCATTTGGCTTTCTACCGAAAAAGTACATTTTTACTCTATATTTGAAAGTAAAGCAAAAATATTTCCTATTTTGTTCCCTTCCAACACATTTCATTTTCAAGAATGGTGAATTGAAAATATCCAGTTGATTTATAGTTACATTGTAGTAACATATGTAGGGTTATAGATTGTGTACCTCTATCGATGAAAATATTTCTACAATTTAGAAAGGTATATAGTAAAAGATCTTTTAGTTGAATTTGTAATTGAATGCATTTAGAACTATGCATTTAACGACAACGATTCGTTTGTGCCCCTGAGTACCGTTTCTAGATGCTTTTCAACCGTTACAATTGTTTTATACCGGTTGATGAATGCATCAGAATCACCAAAAATGTAAATAAAATGGATTATATATTGGCTGTGGCATAGCATTCAAAAAGAAAAATAAAGTCTAGCCTCCACTCAATATGGTATCGACATGCTACGCAAAATCAAACATGCATAAAAATACGTTGAGCTTAGATTTCTTTCTTTTCGGCGCATTGAGATTTGAATCGCTGTTTAAAATCAGATGTAAACAAACAAAAAAAGACTCGAAATTATAAAACTCTCCTTTTTATTTTGGTATGAAGTTACTAAAAACTTTCCCAATAAATGTGCTACTAAATGGTACAAATATCTCCAATATCCATATACTATTTCTCTTGGTTTCAATATACAGACGCTTTCAGGTGACTTCATTTTATACTATGCATGAATGTAGAATTATAGGAAAAAGTACAGTTGAATTTTACAGTGATTTCAATAACGCTGGAAGGATGACATTAAGAAAGGTTATTAATTATATCTGTTTGAGGAGGAAGATCCCTGCATACTTAGAAACCACCTATTTAAAGAAGAAATCGTGGCATCAGGCCATTATAAAATAAAATTAATATAATTAAAGTTAATAAGTACAACACATTGATGAGAATTAGATAAATCCGAATAACCGAATATTTTCTTATATAAATTTAGTGAATGGAAAACCTTTCCAGGAAAAACACTGCTACAGGTGCTACCGATCTCGACATTAATCCGCTTCAAATTAATTGCCATTATAACCCAATCTCGCATGAGTGAAACAAAATGCAAAATAGTGACTTCTGTTGTTAAACATTTTGCAGAACGAGTGGTGAAGAGACACTTTGGCGTCACTCACTGGATTGGCTTGAATCGGTTTGTTTGAAGGGTTTGTTATATCGACATGAAACAAATTTTGGTCGGATGACGTTGTCGAATGCGATTCCTAGTTTCTTGAGTAACTGCCTAGGGAGACTTAATCGACGGGATGCTACCACCGTTCAAGGTTATTGAGCAAGTTGCGATGCTAGGGGGTCTAGTGAAAGGTCTGAATCAAAACTACGGAAGAGCCATGGCGATCATTCTGTGTCACAGAAAAATGCTGAAAGGTGGTTTGGTTGAGGGAGAAAGAAATAATAGACTCAACAGAGCAACAATGTAATTAAAATAAGGAAGATGTTGAAAAAGTGGCAGGTGGTTGCATGATATGTTGAAAAGCGTCAATTCTAAAAGACAGTATCTATTCAAGCTGAAAATTTAACGATAATGGTGTCCTATTTTCGTTAAGTGTTAAATGTAACCGAAGAAAAATTTCTTTAAGTAATTTTTTATAAAGAAAATCCTGCATTGTAGATATTGAATTGCATTATTAAAAAAATAATTTGAGTTTTGTTTTGGAATGAAATTTATTGTTCTTTTCACATAGACTCCTACAGGAAAAGTTCTTCCTTTAAAGAGTGCTTTGATTTAAAGAAAGACAATATTGCGCTTAAGGATGTCACAAATAATTGTTTCAAACTTGAAACTTATAGGATTTAAACCTTTGCAGTCCGAAAAATAATTAGATGGAAAATTATCCACCTAATACAAAGATTTGTTTATTGCTATGGAAAATAAATATATATAATTCTTTTAAGTAGAATTTCTTTGAAAAATTAATCTACATCTCTTAACCATTATGTAGGTGTTTTTAACAATTAAATTTGAAAAAATGAATAAATAAAACGTCAAAAGGATGCAAAGTCTTGAATGTCGAGTCACACTCGACAACGGATCGCAAAGTATTAAAATGAATTTGAATATGAGCTATTATTTTCAACCAGACACTTACAGGCGAAAATCTGAAAGCAAAGGAAGGCGGAAGTGTAAATTGACAATTTTTAACAAATCTTTTGTTAAAAGACCTGTTTAAAAAGGGATATTGGAAATAAAAATAAAGAATTGTTTTTGTCACGTGAATCGAAAGTTGAAACATTTTTTAGGTCTTTATGTATTAAAGGATTAACTTCAAAAAAACTAATATATATTTTTTATATTTATGAATAGTATATCAAAAGAATGTTTATACATTTTAATTTAAATGAGGAATCAAGAAATGCACTATTTTTAAAGCAGAAAATAGACAAACTAAAATTGAGGATGAGCGTACAAAATTTTTCCAATGAATGAAAAATGGAAATTGTACCTGATTGAAATGTACAAGACAAGATTATAACACAAATCTTATAATAGAGCAATGATCCAATTGAAAGCGTCTGTATGTCTGAACCACAAATGCTCGAGAAATAGTTAACGGATATTGGAGATACTTATAACATTTTGTGGGGCTTTTATTGGGGAAGGTTTTAGTTTGTTAAAGTCATATCAAAATAATTTTTGATAATTTCTAAATGTACTTTTTTGTTTCATATTCAGTAATATGCCCTTTCTGAGGAGGAGGGTATGTAAGTTTATGAATGATCAATCCAGCAATTTTTTTCCAATTACTGTTACAAGATATTGAATTATTTGTGTCAACATTGATGATTAAAAATTTGGAGGATACATAGTTTGCTAGAAGCAATAGAAAAAAAAATAGACACTGCTTAAGCATATAAATTATGCAATGCCGGTCTCGTCTGCGTTTTGAGATTTTTCTGATAGCCCAATGAGATTTTCCTGGCTTTGAAGCATTAGTTATTGCCCTTTTTAGAAAATATTTTAAAATATTAAAACTAAGTACATTGCTGTCTATTAAATTTGCGATAACAGGAAGGATTGATTCGACGATTAGTATTTCAGCGTTTTTATCCGACGAAGAAGAGAAAAATGACATCTTATTCACTACATAACAGAAAAATTGTTTATTTGATTTTTTTTATTGGAAAGATCTTTGTAATGTTAGAATCTTTTCAGAATATCGTGCTATTCCTCGAACAATAAGAAAAATGCTTATCAGTAAGTGTCGGAATTCGATAGAGGCAGAGTAGTTGCCTGCCGTTAGTATGGATTGATATAGCTGTACTTATCGTACTTATAGAAATCCAATTATTGTTTTGAGAATATGGGATCAATGGGTTATTATCAGGATCTCACCATCCTCCCATGACTAATGCCTAAGTAGACAGAAATACTGTGAGGTTGGAACTTCAAAACAGTTCATACGCATCATGCTTCATTAGTCAGTAAATGGATATGCTTACAGCACGACCAATATCCACTTTACGGTGAGCCGACGTTTGCAATAGCATGGATTTCAGAACGGCAACCAATACTTTGACTTTTCTTGACAATACATCATAAAGATAGATGGAGACCCTGGTGCACCAAACCACATAGGAGTGGCACAATGCTGTCTTTTCAGACGAGTACCGGTTCTGAGTGCAGCATTTTTTATGACCGTAAGTGGATCTGGAGACTCCGAGGTGACCACTTGATATCGGCCTAGGGGTCCTGCATCTGTTGTTGCGGTTTGGGTAGCTATTGGGTATACGACACGGTGATTTGTAGTTTGGGTGGACTAAAATTGGAACGCAGATCTCCAATCCCTCCCTTCGAGGCCTGTCACCTATCTTCGAGGATTCCAACAAGATAATACAAAACAGCAAGTTGCACGTCGTGTTTTGACCTTCGATACAATGTTTCGGCGTGTACCAAGAGCCGTCGTTCTCGGTTCTCGTTCTATATGTTAACATTCTTTCTCATGCAATCACTTCAGAATAGTTAGAGATAGAATAGTTCAGAAATAGCACTGCATGCTTAGATTTCATACTAACGCAGGCTCAGTCAAATATTTGAAAACTGGGATGGTCATAGTTCATGTTTAAGAAATCAGTCCCGAAACTTATTTGCTAACTTCAAAACAAGATGTGAGTATGGGAAGAAAACCTCATTCTAATCTTTAAAAAAAATAAAACTATGAGCAACGATTTAATTTTCGAAAAAATTCAAATACCTTTTTTATGTTAAAGTACCGTCCGAATAGTGTTTATCAATGCGATGAAAGTAAAAAGTTTCTGTTCTCACATGAGTAATAATTCATCAGAGATATTGTGTAAACATTCCTATAATTTCTTCGAGTTGAATTTCGCTCAAAATATTTATTTATTTATTTAGCCCTTAGAACGTTTATCATTCTTAGTTCTGAAATATATTCTTTCCATTTTCTGAAAAAAATCTTTCAAAGAGAAATATTGGAATTCTAACATAAAAGACATTTTTTAACTACTGTAAGTAAGAATTAATTACAGTATTCTTAAGAATATTTTTTTAAACGCAGCTTTTGAGTGAGATGCGAATTAAAACTTTTTGCAAATTTTTTCTTTTGTAAAGCCCAAAGTATTCGTTTTTGTTAACCGTTCTCAAAACTTAATCTTTTAACGTGAAGGAAAAAATGCAGCCGAGTCAGCAGCAAAATAATGCATTCTTTATCTTGATAAAATATGAGAACGATGAAGATATGAGGCAACAATTTTTCATCTGCAGTCATTTCTTTTAGTGCGTTTCCATCTTGAAAAACACCGCCCCCCAAAGTATTTCAGAATGCAATCTTTTTACCACTGATTAATTAGAAAAAGCAATTAACCCTATTTTAAAAGTACCTTTCAAGGTATATTTATTAAAAAAATGTAGACGTGAAAAAAATCCCGAAAGAATTGTGAAAAATAAACGTCGCATTTAATTATAAGATCCGTAAATGCAGTAGTATGTGTCTTTTGCTAGATGACTGTTAAAAAGAAATGAATGGTTTTTGTGGGTACAGTTTTGTAACCTGAAAAGAAATAAAAAAATGTGTTATTTTATGCAAATGTTTGCTATCATGAAAAAAAAAAGATTTCCTGGATTTCATTTAAATCATCACCTCATTAAAAATAAACTTCAATTAAAATCTTATTTTAAAGCTACATTTGAAGTTTTCTGATCCAAAAATTATTTCTCAGTTTTTCATTGAATAAAGTGTAAGAAAACGATTGAATTTAGATTTCTCCATATATTTTATTTTGTGAGATGTTTTAGAAAATTATTCCAAAATTGATTATGAATATGATAATTCAATTCTTACTATTAGCTCCACTTATCCTATATATATATATATATATATAGCTTGTCCAAATTTTCCATTGTCAATAAAATACTTTTTATTCATTCACTCAAGTTCGAATAATTTTTTTAAAACTTGTACTGGATGACACTTGATTTTAAAACATTTTTTCTAAATATTAATTCATTAATTAAATGAGTTTTTAATACTTTAAAAAGAATTTTAGCAGTTTGTAATGAAAATTGAAATCAGCAGGCAGTAACTCAAACAATAAAATGTAAAGATTGCAGTTGTTTTCCCATGAAGGTTAAAAATGCGAATTCAGTTTTTGCTAAAATCAATAATTTTTTGATAAACAATTAATATCACTTGTAAATATTTAATAAAAAGTAACTAAAATAAAAATTTTCTTTGTTGGCCTATATAGAAATTAGCTTAAACATTTTTTTATTGTACTTGTTTTTATGTATGTATTACTTATTTTATGTAATTTTATGTTAAATTAAAATTATAAACATATTTTTACTGAAAATGCTATACTTAATTCAATAATTTATGAAAACAAATTTTATAGAACAATTGTATATGCCATTTTTTTCTACTTACAATAAAGAAAATATACAGTGAATAAAAAAATATTGGTATTAAAAGGAATCTTTTTGTTGCTCAATACCTTTTAAGCAAGTTTGGTTTCAAAATTAAAACATTTTTTGAAAGGCAACTTCTTCATAGATTGGTATATTTTTAAGGTAATTCAATAAAATATTGCGATGAATTTTAAAATATTTTAAAGAAAATATATTTTGGTTTTCATAGAAAAAAACCTGGACTATTATTTTATCTGCACTGTATGATGTTATATGCAAATGATATTCAAAATTTAAAGACGCACAGAATATTTTTTGATCCGAGATTCAAAGATTTGATTTAGAGTTAATTTAATTTATTTTGGTTGGTTTAAATTTTTGAAAATGGATAAAAAGCAAACTTCTACAAATATGAAAACTTTCACTATGAATTTGTGGGAGGAAGAGAAAAGCCCGAGAGATGTTGCAGAAATTGTGAAAAAGCCTCGTTCAGCAGTGCATCGCATAATGCGTAAAGAAGGTGCGGATGATAGCAAAGATCTAATGGAAGTGATCAGCACAAAAAGATTTCTCCGTCTCAAATAGAAAGAGGAACACTGAGATTAGTGAATGGGAATAATATAATTTTAGCAGTAAACATAATTAGAGAGTTGAAGGGGGAATTTGTTGTCAATGTACAAACACAGACCATAAAAGTTTTTTTTTCACATTCTGAGGAATGTACAGTATATACGTCAGAAATTACTTATTTGTCAGAAACGCGAAGAAATGTCTTGAATATACTAAACACTATGTTGGAAAGCCCCGAAAATTTCTGGAAGTCCGTTATTTCTACCGACGAGTCCAAATTTAATCTGTTTGAATCCTATATCCGCCACTTTATGTGGTAAGGGAAGGTACGACTCTAAAACTAGCAAATATAAAAGAAACTGTTAAAGGCAGAGATGAAAGCTATACGGTCTATGGTGCAGTGGGAGCTAATGGAGTCAGAAACTTAGTGTTTATTGAAGGTAAGATGGACAAAATGGAATATCAGAATATTCTAAAACAGATTTTACCTAGAAGAACTGCAATATTTAATTTAAATAGAAACTATTCATTGGTTGCAGGCAAGGATCCTAAGCATAACGCAAACTATCGGGAAAAGAATGGTGATTATATAATGTACAGAAAGTATTGCCTCATGCTCCACAAAGTATTTTTTGAAGCCTATAGAGCATATGTGGGCGTTTATGGCGAAAAAAATTAAGTGAGATTCTTTCTCACTTAAGTAAAAATTAAAAACGAACTAAAGGTACTCCTCAGAATGAATATATGGAATAGTGCATTAACAGACTTCACTCACAGATTTTGCATTGAATGTTTTGCCTTAAATTTGAAAGTTATCTTTCTAACCTGTATAAGCATCAAAGGTTTCTTCACTATCAAAATTGAGATCAGCATAATGATTTTTATATTTATAATCTGTGTTTATCTATTATTGAAATGAAATCCAGCTGTAGGATTTATTCTTGAAATTGTCTTTCTTCTAAGTTTTGCTTTATTTTAAAAGCATAATGTAATGTAATGTAAAATTATTAAACGACGTAATCTTATAAGCCTCCTATCCAAAAAAATTTAAAATCACTGTTAATATTATACGTGAAAGAAGTTGTTTTGTTAATCTGGATTTTGATGGACGCTTTATTTTGATGCGGCACTGGTGTGCATGTTCGTCAGAAATTTTTAAACATTTATCTTAAAAGACTTTTACAAATGGATACAACCACTTGAATAGAATTTGGAAGGTTTCCACCATTCAAAGGATTTTTGAAACAACGTATACATTTTTTTCTTCAGTTTCCTTTCCTTTTTGAGATGTTCATTTGAATACAGATGAAGGCTTTTAGTATATACGCGTTGTCTGGATTGTTGTTAAATTTTTTTAAAAATACTGGTTGCATTCATGGTTTTTGCTTTTATAAATATTGTATTTGAAATTGCCAGGATAAAATTTTTTTTTAAAAATTGTTCAATTTCTACATTTTACAATTAGTCCTGTTGCTAGGCATGAAGTGTTAAGGAAAGTCATTTAATGAAATGTAGTCGATTCATAGATATTACACAATCACTTTTGTAGACATTATCAAACATTTGCTCTAAACTACATGTTATCAGTACATAATACGTAGAAAATCTAAGAAATAATCGAAATGAGGTCATCGAATAATTTAAATTAGTTATATTTAATTCAAACTATGAAGGCATTATAGCACCCTTTGGAGACGGACCTCGCAGCTTTGAAATATGGTTTTATCATTCATGAGCGGAAAGTGAGGCCATACAAGTTTCGTCCGAAAATTATTGCAAATCTTCAAATTGTTCCTCAAGAAGAACAGTACATTTAATTCATCTGTGTTTCTACAGTTCAGAACATTCTTGGAAGTTTTCTGAAACTCAACCAAACTCTTCAACTGCTTCGTCGTCTTGCGGTTTTTCATTCCAAATAGTCTGCCTAACCATTTTGTATTTCAAGAGAAATAAATCCCTATGGACTCAGTTTTATGATCATCGAATAACTAGCTATTGGTCAAATGAGCAAAATAGAAAAATTTTGACATACGCTTATATTATATACTAAAGTTTCGTCTGAATTATTTTCAATTTTTGCAAACAGAATGTCAATTAGAAAGATGTATAATCTACAGCCTTTATCTCTTAATATCACTCTCACTGTCTTCACTGTTACATCACTAAAGTGCTTGATCTGCTTAAAATGAACTGCTTCATTATTGCATTATATATATTTGTTTCTTATGTCTGCCATCTTCATAAAAGACCAGAAATTTACTTTAAAACTACGCAGCTTCTCCCAGCCGCCCAGATATTACTGATAAATTCCTTATCATTTCGATAAGAATTGTTAATTGAATATTCGAGGAGATGCTGTCCCAGATGGGTTTCGGGAATAAAGAAAGTTTCTAAGAACCTTCTAAGGTTGTCCGTGCTTACATTCACTTAATAGCTAAGGAAATAATCTTTGGTATAACAATTCCATAAGAACTTAGGTTGTCATTTCTGTTTTTGAGGAAAGTGGATATTTTTTTAAATCTTTGAAAGAGAATCTCGGGCGTTCCAGTATTATAAGGTAACTGAACTAAAAATTCCTTTGGAACGAGAGGGTTAAGCAGATTACGTAACGAAGGTGCAGATGCTAAATTTACGTTTATTACCTTTTTTTCAGAAATTAGGTTTCACATTATAATAATGTAATAATGTATAATTTTAGGGTTCACATTATAATAATGTAATTGATTATAAAGTTACTATTCTTTTCTTGTACAGGTGAAGTTCATTTCATTATAAATTATGCTTAAATATAATTTACTGTATAGGTCACAAACGCAGCACATTTTAATATATTTTATATAATTATTCATACATTTCTCTCGTAGAACCAAATGAAATTTCAAGAATATTTAATATGGATTATCATTCTACAGAAGCAGGCATTTTTTCTATACTTCAGATTTTTGCAGAATGCATTTTAGATTTATCCAGTAGTCTGGACTTCTTCCTCATAGAAGCACATGAACTATAAATTATGGAAAGTAACACGCATATCCTCAATATTGAATAGATTTAGGATATTTTCCAGTTTTAACACCTTCTTTAAAGATTTTTAATTGATGAATTCAAATTAAATTATGCATTCAAAACGTTAGTGGGACATGCGTGTCCAGTTAGTAATAAAAGAGTAGTCGATACTTGAAACCATTTATTGGATTTTTTTGAGCAGGCTAATGGAACATGGTTTTCGAAACTTGTTTCTGAAATCTTTTGCACTCGTTCATACTTTGTTTCTTGCGAGCGAACCAGAACCAAAGCTATTCTATTATATTACCATCGGCAAATAAAAACAATGATTGTAATCAAAACAAAACGTGCAGAGACTTGATATATCCTGTATTCATTTAAAAAAATATATTTTGACATTTGGTTAGTAAACTAAATTCGTAGCACATATTACCCACTTTGATATGTTTTTGAATATTTTGCCTTTTTTCGAACCCTAACATAATAAATAGAAACATATGTATACGACTAACAGTAAAAACAACAACCAATGCACAGTCATTTTGTTTAAAGAAGAAATAATACATAAAAGAAAAGTAGGCAAAATACATTTCTCTGCAAAAGTAGTTTTGCAGAGAAATGCATGAAGTTCGGACTGCAATCGAAAATCCATTTGGCCTGCCTCCGGAAACATATTCTGTTTGAAAAGGAAATGAATTTTTTCCGTTTCAGCTCACGTTTATTTCGAAAATAGAACACTGGACCTATATATATGAATAATGGTAGCTTAACTAGCAAGAATGAAACGTATACGAAAAGTATTAAGCGAATAAGAAAGTGGTACACTATAAACTGTTATGCTTGATAAGTTGGGACACATGTGTGTATGATACTATATGAAACAACATTGAACCAATTATTTTACAGCATTCGACTATATTCAGGGACATTTTTTAAATGACGATATTTCAAGCAATATTTGTCTAATTTAAAATGGCATCATTGTAAAAATTTAATATATTGTATAAAAATACTTTCCTATTCAATGATTTATTTAATTATTTGAGCAAATATAGATTTTTTTTTGTTCCGAAAGTGAGCTTATTTCAACTTTTCTCAGCCCAAAACAAATGACTGGATTGATATGTCCTTCGATGCATATAATATTTGATGTATATTGGCTAAGGACCGAAGAAAGTTTAGGAAGTATTTGAAATGCTTGAAAATTACAAGAGTTTAAGTGTACAAAATGGAATTTTAATTTATGGAATTTTAATTTTTTTAAAATGATATGTGCCAAATTTCGGGCTGATATTTTAAAATAGTATTTTAGTAATCGTGTTTAAATATGATAAATTGTGGAAAAACTGCATTTCGAGATAAAAGGATTTTATTTTTTAAAATTTTGCATGAAAGGGAAAAAAAGAATTTTCTTCAAATCTCTTTAGATTGGTAGATTCTTCCTTTTTCTTTCTTGGGCACTATTCATTTCATAAATTTCCAATTATGAAAATTTTTCCTTGTTTTTTCTTCTAAACTGATGATTATGTATAGTAGTCTGATACATCTGGTAGGAGCAGATTTCATTATTTCATCTGTTTTTTAAACTTGCAAATATGTGTACGTTATTCCTCTAGCTGCGTATGAAACGATTTAAGCGGGTTGTCAAACAATCCATTTTCGCACGTTTTTCACAATTTAGAATGTTTACTTATAAGATTACAAATTTTTATTAAATCATAATATTATCATGTAATATACAGTATCAGAAGATAAATTGAAGTCTTATGAATATCCCGAAATCATATTTTAAGAATGTTTTTAAGTTTAAAATTATATCTGTGTGGATTTTTTTATGTCGAATAATGCCTAATTCACTAAAGAATTTTTTTTAAATCTTCAGAGATGTTTCATGGATAACTAATTTTAGCCTAATTTTAAGTTTACCTAGTTTGTGTCAGTTCAGGAAAGTTTTATTTATTTAAATGTCTCAATTTTTCTCATTGATTTGTGTTTTTGCTACATTGATCAAGTCCAGTTTGATAAGCATTTCAAACTTGAATATGTTAAATTCATTGCAGATATACACTTTTGAATTGAATTCTAAAGAACAATAGAGCACAATATCCTCTTTTCTCTGCTTTTGTACAGAACAAATAATCTTTTAAATCGTTTTAAACATATATTAAAAGTATTTTTTCATTATTATTTAGACATATTTCTATGTGTTTATTTACATATATTTTAAACAAGTAATTTTATGTTTTATTATTTGAATATCTTATTTTGATCTAGTTTCGACTTTTTCCATTGAATTGTCGAAATTATTGAGTATTTCTGTTTGCAAAAGAGCAATTTGTTTTTAATATTTGCATTTATGTCCATCCTTGGTTTTGCTTTATTTTGATTTACTTTTGTGCCTATATCTTTTCCAATTGACTATTATCTTATATTTATAAGCCTTGTGTTATTGTTGCTGGTAAAAAGAAGTATATACCTTGAGTGTAAAGTAAAGCTTAAAATAAATCATTACAATGTTAAAAGAATATCCATTTCAGATCATACCAGAAAATAAAAACCGGTTCGAAGTTATTTAACAAGAAGGAAGCTATTTATTTTATTAAAATTGATGCAGTTGATATGCATGTATAACTATTAAAATGCCATAATTTACTTTCACACGAACAAAAAGAGAAATTATACATTTACAAATATTAGGTAAGACAGGATAAATCCTGGTTTAAAAACTATAATTTATTACCAAATTTTCTTCAGAAAGGAGTTCATGTTTTTAATTTAAATTTTAAAAATTCTCGATTTAATAACACAAGTATATTTCTTGCGCAAAACCTTCTATCTTTACTACTTTTTAATAAATAGAAACAAAAATACATGCTTTTCTGAGTATGTTTCAATTTTAAAAAAAATTGTTATAACTTCAGCAAAATCGAATACTTATTTGTTTTTTCAAGATTCAATAATTGGGAACCAAAGAATTAAAAAAGAAATATAAAAGAAATATATAAAAAGATATATATATATATATCATTTTTTCGATTTTTCGTATATACCTTGTTGAAAATGATTATCTCGAAATGCAATCTTCTGCGTTCAGAAGGTGGTTTAAGGATTACATCTCCACAAATAAACGTGGCAAAGGATATAAATAGTTCGGTAAAAATAAAGCATCGCATTTAATTAAAAGATCCACTGTGTAGTATCGTTTGTTTTTCTGGTTAAAGAACTATTAAAATGAAAGAAATTAGTTTTTTTTTCTTCACCGTCATGGACCTTTGAAAGAAGTTTCCTGAAAAAATTTCATTCTATGCAACACAGTGCAAGATTTAAGCTTCGTTAAGATATTAAATAATTACATCCTCAGTTTTCCTGATAAGAAGTTGTTCAATTAAAATCTTTTTTTCATTCTATAATAGTTTCTTATTTTCCAAAACTTAGCACACTAATTCTTTAAAAAACAGAAAAAAGAATGATTTAATCGATCTGATTTTTTATAAGGAGGTTTAGAAAAAATGTCAAAGACTCTTTCAATTATTTCTGGGAATGAGTTCTGAATATCGTCAGAGTGGAGTATGTTCCCAAAATTATTTTATAAAAGAAAAAAATGTTGAGAAAGAAATCTTTTTGGTTTAATTTTTTAGCATATATCAATTTCAATAAATGTATTATTTTCCTAATAATGTTTCTCATATTTTCATTGAAATATTATTTCTTCGACGTGTTTGTATTTTTCACTTTCACTAAGAGGATTATTTGAAGATAAGAAACTCCATTTTTGGGTTTTGCTTTGTGTAAAATCTATTTAACTTGCTGCATACTAGTTTAAAATGTTTTTTTTAAATATTAGGAAAGAATTTTCTAACAGATTATATTACAAATGTCTTATTCAGAAATGTTCTATTATCATCTTGTCTGTGGCAGCTCAAAACTGAATATAAATCGAAAATGTGTCTACGTACCCCAACAAATAATCCAATCTCAACAAATGATAACAAGGTTTTACTTGCTTGTGTCTGCTATTTGAGGAAGCTGAAAAAATTCTGCTTTTTTTCTGAGGGGAATTCTGTTCTACTCATTTTAAGGCGCATAGTGAATAAAAGTTATCATTACAATATTTGGAATTTGCAAAACATTACTACTTCATTTCTGAAATGATTTTTTTATCGGTGATTATTTCAATGTGTAAAATTGATGCAAAAATGAAACGCAGCTCAAGAATTTTCAGTCCATATATAAAATAGAGGCGCATTTGGAGCGAAGAATTATATAAAAAATATTAAAGAGGATCAGTAGAATGAGCTCTCCGAAACTTTACGCCTATTTTCTAACAAATGTTATTGTGCATTATTAGCAACATGCTTTTGGCAAACGACAGTTACGAAAGATCCTTGAAGGGAGGAAATTGATGCAAAAGTATCAGAAAACAGAATGAGTAATTTCGAAACTTTTTTTGTAACTGATTGTAACCAACATTCGTCTCAAAGTCACCACCAAATTGAAATTTAAACCACCGTATTTTTAAATTATCGCACTTGGATACGAAAGTATAGATCGAGATTCAGTCAAGCTCTTTGCAGATTTGGCTCAAAATCAATTCATATCTGAACCGTAGATGTTAAATCATATTGAGTCATCTAACTCTCTTCGTTTTGTGGATATACTGTTAACTTGAATAATCTATACACTTGAGGTTGACATTATATACCAAATTTCCTTCGTTTAGCTCAAAGTGATGTCATATTCCTAAAATGAAAGACAAGCGATTTTTTTTTAAAAAATATATGTTTTTCGGAGGGGAAGGTGATATGAAAGTAGAGATACGTCAAAATCGCAAGTTCACATTTCTTGAGGAGAGCAATAGCATGAAAATCATTTTTCCACTTTGTATATTAAGTATACGAGGAAATAAAAGTGAAACGAAGCAGCCATAGCATGAAAATCATTTTTTTTGCGGGAATTTCGTTTGTAAATCTTGAGATGCGAATATCCGTTTGAATATAAAATTCAATTGATCCTGGATAAAAATAGGATATTAATGGATATTTGCATTTAATTTGATTAAACAATATACTTTGGGAATTAAATTAAAAACGGAATCCTCACTATTACTTTTAAAAGGAGTTAAATATTTTGAGTTAATGATATGAGCTTTTATTCTTCAAATTTTGTGCTGTAAAAGTTATGTGAAGCACAATAATATATGGAATGCAATATATAATGTGATCAAGCCAGATAAAGTAGAGAGAGACTTGTCTAACATATTGTCATATTACAAATATTATAATTCTTCTTTCTAGAGATTCGAATTTTCTAATTTTTATTATAAATGTTACTATGCTTTATTAAAGACAAATATTTTCAACGCGATAATTTCCTTAAATATATTCCTTCAATATTCTTTAAAAATTAACATATTAAATAGCTACAACTTCAAACCTGTTTATTTTTTTCTCATTAAATGAAAAAAAATATTTGAGATGCTTATTGTAGCTTCGATCTGTATAAGAATGTAAAAATTTCTTGAAATAATTAAACATCTCTAATTAATTTTTGTGCATTCGATTAATTATATTGTGAAGTATAAAGGAATGAAAGACAAGCAATGTTTCTGAAATTTGATTTAAGAGTCATGCATGTATACGAAGAGATTTAATCCTTAGTATTAAATATTGCAGTAGGTAATCAAATGTTTGCATCCAAGCATAGGAATAAATTACTTTTAATTAATGTCGATATGAAAATGGAACAAAATTAGTTTTAAGAAGAAAACAGCAATAAAAAACGATGGGAATAAGAAGTAGAATTTATAAATTTATTTGTCATGGAACTACTCGATCCTTTATAAAATAAGTGACAATAATATCATCTCTGATAGCCACTTAATCTATTAATCCATCTAGCTAATTATTGTTAGGTGGATTGGATTCCTTTACTGGATAAGGCTTGGATTATGCTTTATTTTTTCATATAGCCTCCTTTTCTCATCGAGCTATATATAACATTATAATCATCAAAAAATTCACTTTTTCACGTATCATATATCACTGAGTTCAAAAAACACATTTAAAAATGTCTCGGTCAGTTTTCCTTTTTTGGACAAAAACAATTTAAAAACTCTTTGAACAAGACGAATGAATTTGGCCTGTGGTCTTTTCACCAAATTTGTAGATTTCCATGAAATTTTGGATAAATTCCATTTTGAAAAAATCCATCTATCAGGCTGTTTTATAAATTAACAAGATAACTAAATTTGAAGAAAGATAAATGAATAAAGTACTGCTGAGATTTTTACTGCACACACCTGTCAGAGTTTCTGCTGGAGGCAACAAGAGTTGGACCACCTGTAGGTCTGTATTTTCAAAATCATGTAAACGTGCTGGCTAAAAAGGAATGATTTCAATATTACAAATTTAGTTAGTGACTTTATGTTTACAATTGCAGTTCGGTGCCAAATTGTGTTTTTGATCGATTCGAAAAACCAAATTTTAAGACACAAATTTGATTTTCAAGATCTATAATCCTATGCCAGAGATTAATAACTAAAATTCTCAAGATAGAGCCAGTAAAAATGTTAAATTCACGTCAAATATTAATATTACCTAAGTACGATTCGCCAGTGACATACAAGGCGTCTTGTAGAAGGACACACTTGTTAGAGAGCAGGTGAGAATATTTTAGGTGTGCTCTCCCACTAAGTTTGGGTGTGGCACAAAAATCCTATTTATATCGTCAGGCGGATCAGAAAACGAAAACTACCCGAAGTGGTGAATTGAATTCACCTTTTTAAATACTTGCTTTTCTTCGGTTACTTTCTGAGTTTAAGTTCATACATTGCTAGTGTAAACACCAATAGCAGCTTATTTAGATGTTATTTGCTTCTAAATGATAGGTCATAATTAACTATGGATAAATTATTTAATAATGAATAAAATATAGAAAGAAGATTATAAATTATAATTTGATTTTTAAAATTTATTTAAAAATAAAGTACTAATGCTGCTGCTATTACTTCTAAAGAATATAAAATTTGAGATTTATTGTATTTAATCAAAATATTTACAAATCTGACTATTTTTGCGTATATTTAATCAAACATCTGTCAAAAGTTGTTCGCAATGCCCTTAAGAGGATAAATATTGCTGAAAATCTTAAAATAATGTCAGAAATAAAAAAAAAGTAGAAATCCTAAAACTATGTTAAAAAGTATGAATTTTTTTTATGTATTTTGTAATAAAACGTCTATGACTTTCCTTTTATCAAAATTTAGTGTTATAAATTCTTGCAATATAAAAATACTGAGCACTAACATAAAAAAATCAATATTGTTTAGTTCGACAGTAAGGCATTTGAGCGTCCCACTTCCAAGTAACAATAAGGTATTTTTGAATTTTCCTTCTACTACGCTTCCGTATCACACGAGAGGGTGTAAAGAATTTGACCTAGTAGTTGTTCGGACAGCCGACAGATGTCAGCACAGTATTTACATTAATAATATGATTGACATTCCGGTAGTGTTGTTGACTGCGTTTTGTCGGCGAGAGAGGACGTCAATGTGGTGTATTGAATTGTTTTAAGAGTGCTAAGAATGAAAGATATGGATGGCTGGTGATAGTTGGATTACAAATGTTATAATGTAAAATTTTCTCTCTGTTTTCCTGTCTTATGTTGTGTGTTTGTCAGACTATGATAGTTATAAATAAACAAATTTGGAGTAACCACTCGGCTAAACTTTGATGACATCATAAGGAAGTTAGTTTTGCTATCAAAATTGCATTGTACGCTTGCTTTATCCAGCTGATTTGTTAATGGAATCAGGCCTAGAGCCTAAAAATCTCACCCTATATCCTACTATTAAAAGGACTCGCTCCTTCAAAATGAAAAACTGTATTTCAGGCATACATGTGGTATTTTAGTGCCACGCGGTATTTTAACTGTTCTGTTCGAAAGTAAGCTCTCTCCCTTTAAACCTCTTTTTACTAGTTTTGAAAGCTGTGTACTTTTACATGTCTTAATCATCAAGTATAAATGTTTGTCTTCAGAGTACATGATAGTATTAGGTCGAAGTTACATAAAAGAATGGAAGAATTTGTCAAACAAAAGTAGGGATGTTTTCTTAAAATAAAGGAGACCTGGGTTAGTGGGAGAAACAGAGAGAAAAGGAAGTATGGCATCATACGCGCAGAAGTTTTTAGTCAGTTTCTTATGAATCTGTACAAGCTAGAGGTCAAATTGTTATCAACGCACCCAGGACCATGGGTAAGTCGGCACCGATGTAGTTAGCACATTCAACTCGATATAGGTTCGTATTTTTTTAACCAAAATGTTATTAGTTCCGTCTTATGCTAGCTAAAGGATTTAAGAATGTGTTGGAATACAAATCAGCTATTTAATCATTACCGAAAAAAATCGCAATCAAAATTGGTGTTAACCTGCTCCGGTCTCTCCTACATTTTTTTATTTTTGAAAGTGCAAATTAAACTTTTGTCGTAATGTAGAACTTCACACATTCACTTAAACACATTTGTGAGCACGTATTGTTGCAATAACTTTCATTGTGATTTAATAGGATGTAAATGTTACACTACTTATGTTTTAATGTAACATTTTTAAGTATTCTATTTTACCTAGCCTTAATTTTTTTTGAAAAATTCACTAACATACTTCTAATAAATAACCAACTAACTTACTCAGTGTTTTCTCTTCGTTTTTCAGTGTGAAGAAAGAAAGCATTAATTAATTTTTGTGACCTTAATATTATTACATCAAAATATTGATTTAAAGCCTATGTTATGCTTCATACTATCTTAAACTTTCCGAAGTAAAATGCCGTTTTTTTTGCATAATTTTTTATAGTCTCCTCATTTTCTTAAGTTTCCCAGATATTCTTACTGAGATGGAAGGTTCCATTCAACAAAATTGTGATAAAAGTGTATTATGCTTTCATAAAGATTTTTATAATAATGATCTTAGTGATATTTTTTGCAAACAAATAATTTGTACTGAAAACAAATTCATTAGCTCAAATTTAGAATGCAATTTTAATTTAAAAAAACTGAAACAACCAAGAAAAAAATGTATTAAACTTTTTTAATAGAAATAAAAACGCATTTTTTTCACTAGAATATATATTTTTTCTTTTCACAAACAAGGAACTATTTTTAAAGTTTTATTAATCGTCTTAAATTTTAAGCCAGCTAAGCCTTTATTTATTGTAATTTTTTTGCCCAGAATTTTAAATAGTGTCAGAGACAGGGTTATAATTTCGATAAGAAAAACCATTTTTTTACATATTCAGCAAAATTTTAAAATATAAATCATACCGTTGACATGCTTGAAGGTATTTTGATATTGGAAGTTTTCCCCTCAAAAATCATTCATCATTAATTTCAAAAAAATCATTAAAAAAATTAGGTCCTGAATTTACTAGATTGCAAAACATTTATTAAAAAATTATTCTTTTTTTAAACTCTAAAGGTAGTCACCTAACTAATGAGTGTCTAATATTTTTATCAATCATTTACCAATTTTTATCAATTATTGTTAAAAAATGTCTGATATTTTTTCTAATTTTTATTTGACAAAGATTGTTTTTAATAAGCAACGTTTAAAAAACAATTTTAATTCTAATTTTTTTATTTGCCCTTTTTTATCTATTAATAACGTAAGGCTATATTAATATTATAAAAATCAGCTCCATTAATACTTTTTTAATGCTTATTAATACTTTTTTAATGTTTTTTTTATTTTTGAATATTTCACGTAGGATTTTTCTTTCTTTTCATAATAAATGTAAGTTCATATAATGAAGCTCAAGTATATAATGGTTTATTTTCTTTGGCCTTTCAGAGACAGTAACTTTTTTAAAAAAAATTCCACAAGCCAACACCACTAATATGTGACCAAAATTTGTAACTATTTAAACTTTCAAGATTAATTTTAAAATAAACAATCAATTTTTTTTCTTTTAAATTTATCCCTAGAAAATGTATTTAAAGAAATGTGAAACTTCATCACAATTCCATGTTCCATTAGGAGAAGATTTTAGATCAAATTCTTTACTTGAAATTTTGAAAATAAGTTCCAGTTACAATAAATAACAATTAACTTCTTGCAATATACAAATTTTGTCTTTGAAGTAAACATTGAAGCAAATGCATATAATTCCTTAAATTTAACAAACCGTTGGAATTTTTTTCGTTATATAATTCCTAAATTCTTTCACATTTGCAAAATAATGAGGATTTTCAGCAAAATGTTATGAAGGTTCATATTTTGATATTCATATAATTCACTTATATTATTGTGTAGGCCTTAAGTCTTTCTGTTTATTGTAATAAATAATTTTATCTCCCCCTCTAGGTTTCTATCAGCATTCGTAAAATTCCGTTTTAAATTAAAGCGGAATTGATTATATTATAATTAATTTAAGAACATTTTTTTACTGAAACCAAGCATATCTTTTACAAAAATATAAGAACTGAAAGCAAAATCATTGGCATTGAAGTCTTATTGCATTATAAAATAATTTTCATACTTATTGTTATCTCAAAAAATTATTTAGCAAAGATTTCATCTTCATCGTAAAATTGAGCATTTAGTTTTATTTTCAAAAGGATTTAAATAATACCAATTATAGTATTTTGTATTGTTCGGCCAATAAATATACCTAAAAATTATGAAGTCTAAATTTTAGACAGCCTTTTGGTACTAAGGAACCGTATCTTGCATAAAATTCTTGTAATATTCTAATTTTCACCATGAAATCAGAAAGACCGTGTAATAAACTAACTCTGTTATAAAAGTCTTAAATTTTTAATCTTAAAATCTTACATTCTTCCAGACATTCTCTTAATACAAATTAAATCATAGCTTATTAGTCATTAAGAAATTTCACGACTGCATTTCAAGAAAGATTTCTAATTATTCGTCGGCAAACAAAAGCATCTAAAAGATAAAAGTTCATTCAGATGCAGTCTGAGGCCTTTCTAATGAAGGGGTTCTTAGTCAATTAGTGAATTTTCTTTGCGAACACAATCAAAACTCGATTCATCTTATGTCATCATAACAAAGAGTAATTCATTATTAAGGCTTTCTCCAAGAATTTTCTTTGCCGAAATAGCAGTTTAATCAAAGATTCAGTGTGTATTGAAAGTGGTGTGCATTTAGTTCAGTGGAGATAATCGGTAATAACAAAGAAGGGAAGAGAACAATCGATTCCTTTCTTTTCGATTTTCTTTCAATGCGTTGAAGGAACCTAGGAAATCCTAAATATAACTTTGCATTGAAATACGATGTGATGGCCTTCTGGATAGAGACTGTGCAAATGATTTCATAAGATGTTTACATTTCATGCATCACCATTCTTGTGAAACCTTGTTCACCGACTTTAGAAATGGAGGACAATTCTTAAATATATTAATATTGATAGAAGATATAACAACAACAACAAAATTAATGGTTTATTATTATACCGATTTATTATTTTTTCTGTTAATGTTATATTGATTTTTTTTTCAAGCAAGGATTAAATATTTTTTTAAAAAAAAAATATTCATTAAACTTATAAGATGAAGTCGATTTAATTTATTGATTAATTTAATAAGTGCTTTATTAACTAATCTAGAATGGTTTAGATTAGTTAATAAATCTCTTAAGAATAATAGTAAAATTAACCATGAAAATAAGAATCTATAGATCATTAATTTTGTTGCTTAAATCATATTTTGTGGTGACGTCAAAAGAGCGGTACATCTTTGGATGGGATTCACGTATCGTCAAAAATATTAGAATCCTAAGAAAAATGACAGTGCTGCTCAGACAAACTTGAGTTTTCGATCAAAATACGTGATATTTGGAAGAAGTAAAGCTGGAAAATAAGAATTTGTAATAGCACATATGAGAAAACACAGTTATAGCGTTTTCTATTCTAATTTTGCAACATGAGAAGGAGTGTTTACGTGCTAGAAAATCGTTTATGCCAATTTTGTTTTCAGTTGAAAGGTTTCAATTTTACTTTTACTGACAATGGAAAATAATTGTAATAGAATATGTGGTTTGCATTTGTGATATTACATTGGCAACAAGAACATGAAAACAAAGTGAATGTAAACAAACTGCTATTTATGCTCATAAGAATATAAAATATTTATTTTTTTATAATAATGGAAATTTTTTGAAGATAATTTCTAATTCACATTCATTCTAAATATTTGTCTAAATTACTTCATTTGTTGCTCGTAGCGTTTCCTATTGAAGATTTCATTGCTTTAAAACAGCTCCTTGATGCCATCGACATTTGCTTGGACTATTCGATTTTCTTCGTGTGTATGTGTTCTTTAAAATTGTCATAACTCCTCCATTTTGCATAATCTGTCATAATATAACTGTCATAAATAAATTTTCTCTATGACTTTCAAGTAGCAATTCGCCGTCGTTTTGCCTGTTTCAGTGTGCTTCGACTTCGACTTGTACAGCACCCAATGTTCATGAATAAGAAAATTTCAGTGATTCTTAAATAGATGTAATTTAGTGACTGATACGAGAATTAAAAAATTCTGGGAGTTCGACTCGCTTAATTCGAATCTTTATTAAGTAAAGTTACCACATTTTTCTTATCGTCGGTTTGAAAGTCTTCTCTTTTTTTTGCACAAATTGACCGCAAATTCATCGTACAAAACTTAAAGATTGGTACTGGGCTCTGTAATAATCATTTATTTTACTGGAATGTAAGCTGAAAGTGACACGATGAGATGCGAACATAAGAAATAAGAGATAAAGAAATTATTATAATTCCAGCAACGTTGGCAGTTGCTATGTTTTAAATAAATTTCAAAATTGTATTAATCAAAAGTGATACATGCTTGAAAGTGTTGCTGAAACAATTTTCCTACACTTTCAAAGATGTTAGACACACGAGAAGAAGTTCTTGGTATTCGAGCTACGAGATTCTGATCTGAGACAGATGGACATAACTGAAATTTCTCAGATGAACCCACAAAAAATGATCTGGATGAACCGGACAATTGGTATGACCATTCACCACTTACAATCAATAGCGCGCCAAAACTCTCTTTTCTCATTCCTTTCACCTCTATTTCCTTTATTTGAGCATCTCACTTCCACCATACCTTTCTACACAATAAATGGTTGTTACAGTAACTTGCAGAAATCATTAAAATTAGTTCCATGAATTTGGGATGATCGGATAATAACAAACCCAATACCTACTTGCTGAAATCAGTGGAGCAGAATCGCCATAAGCAGCTTCTGACAGAATTCTATGAATTTCAAGCTAGAACAAAAACACTTGAGTATCAAGTTTTGCTGGTACAAAATTCCATAACATAACCGACATAAAAACATAACTATGCTTCTTACTCTTCGGCAAAATAACACATTGAAAAATAAGCCATGAAAAGATGTTTTGATTCAGAGGTAATTGAGGATGTACATAGCAATTATAAATAGCTATAACTATTTAATGAAAAATAATTTTTTAATATATAAAGTTATGAATTTGAAACATACATTATACATATATAAACCATTTAGCTTGGAACCTTTGGTGATTATGTTATCAATTTAATAAACAAATACCATAAAAATAATATGTTTTTAGACAATTGCATTGCTTTCTCCTAGTATATTTCATTTGCGTAGGAAAAGGAAAAAGCAATTAAATGGAAACTCAGTAAATTTCAAATAAATTGTACAAACACTCCTTAAACTTCGAACCTTTATTTTGAAATATCATAGCATGATAATGTAAGCTTAATTCATCTGGCCTTGTGGCGTCAGTGAGTGACATGTTTTACAACATGCAATTATTTTTTATAGAAACATACACAAATCTGAAATTTTTGCTTAATTACATACGGTTTATTAAAATATTCGCTATGCTTATTGTCTCATTGTTATAAACCCTCTTGTAAATGAACAGTGTTGTTATAACATATTTAAAAAATTCTTAAGGTATATAAAAAAGAATTTCCGAGATAGAAGATTAATGTTGTTAAAATGATAGTTGATTAATTTATAAAGAAATGCATTAATTCACTACTGTAACGGGCTTTAAAGTTGTTGAAAAAAGGTTTATAATTCGATTAACTTTAGTTATTAAAAATCTAATTAAAGGTTTGAAAGAAAAAAAATTCCCTTTTATTAAGCAATTGAAATACGAGAATTATCTTTTCATCGTCTCAGGAATATCTGGATAGAAAACTCTGATTTTTTCTATCACAGAATTAACTGGAAATGTGTCACTTCTTGCTTACCAGAAATAATGTAACATAAAATATTCTAATCTCTCTCTCTCTCTCTCTCTCTCTCTCTCTCTC
>JAOUZG010026054.1:4633126-4651940 GCA_026289955.1 Argiope argentata | reverse complement strand
ATATATATATATATATATATATATATATATAATGTTCATTTGTAATTTGAAATATATACCATAGAAGCACGTAAAAATTCCTCCCCCAAGAGTCCTTCTTTCAGTGACTAGTTAATCTTATACTATTTAAAATGTATATAAATCCAAACTCATTCAAATGCTTAACTGCTTTATAAATCCTTAGTTTCAGAGAAATTACTTGTTACAAGGTTGATTCAGTTAACATTGTTGATGCAGAAATCTTACTTAAACATGTGTGCTGATGCGTGAATGAAGATTAAACTCATTTCAAATTTTATGAAAAATAACCGTTTTATAAACATTCCGGCAGTGACGAAATAGTTCAGGAAAATCAGCGTTCTCGAGTGGAAAATTAAAGTTTAAATTGTTCGTGTCCAAACTTATTAGTGATATCTTTCCACTATTCCACTCATTTCACAAAAAAAAAGAAAAAAAGAAAAAAGAAACTGCTTTCAAAAGCTGATGCAGTTTCTTTTCATCGTCGTTAAATTAATCTCATTTGGTATGCAAATATTGAAGTTCAGTGATATGTTATGACAAAGTTTTACCTTTTAAATACCCAAAAGTCGAATTTATTGCTCCGAGGCAGTTTTCTACCGATATTTCAAGTCAGATGGCTTAGTGTTAGACCACAAAAAGGTTTCAATGTTCTCTGGAAAGATTATTCATCTAAAGGAAAATAAAAATAAAATGACATCTTTAATCTGCTTCTTCAAACATTGAAAATAAAATGAAAGATTTTGTAGTTTTAGTTATTATAAAGAAATGACAAATAATTTTAAAATCGACCTTTTGCATATAAATGGAATGTTTCATAGTTTAAAAAAACTACTACTTAATTAATTATTATTAATTAATGATATAATTTAATTAAAAATATCTTTTTAAAACGAATGTTTAACATTTTCATTCTTTGACAGGCAATGTTTAATATAGAGCTAACAAAAGGAAGTTGTAATCATATAACATTGAATATTAAACAATATCTTTTTTCAATTAAGTTGCATTTAATATAATGAACAAAATTTATTTCTCTCTCTCTTTCTCTCACTCACTCTCTCTCTCTCTCCCAAACACACACACACACACGCGCACGTGCGAAAATTTATAAAAGAAGAAATTGCGATATATTTTTAAAAGATTACTATTTTATCATTTTCATTTAATTTAATTTCGGACAGAGATAATGGAAAATGAAATTTTTACCCTTATAAAGCGAGTATATAACATAAATAATGCCATTTTGATGCATAGTATAGCTACAAAAACCTTATTTTAATTTGATTTTCTGCTGTGCATAGATAATTATATTTATATATAAATATTTTCAGGTTCAGTTTCCTTTCTGATAAGATTTGATGGACATAGAAAACAATTATAACAAAAATTGAAATTCATTTTGTTTAAAAGTACTAATAATATATTTGTTGACAATAGGACATTTAATTAACAAGCAAAAGTCTTATAGAACTTCATAAGTATGATGTGATCGTTCTGATATTGGATTGCGTAAAATATTTAGGGAAAAAATGAAAACAACTCAAACTAATTGTAGCAAAATTAAAGTCACTGTTTTATGAAATTTGAACACGTGAAAACTATTCGTGTAAGGGTATTAAAAATGCCTACATATTCTCAAGTTTTAAAGAATTTTTTTAATGTTTAGAATAAAAATATTCTGCTGAGATTTCTTTAACCTCATGTCAAAATAAAAATGATTACACAAATGTAATTTCAATACCAAAATATAAGAAAGCTCTATATATCATTTTAAAAAACCTTTTACATTTGAAATTGTTAACAAAAAGAAAAAAGTTGTAAATAAAAAAGGAGAATAATTATAAGGATTATAATTTAAGAGCGTGTGACAGAAAAAGCTAACAAGAATTAAAATAATTTGAATTGTTATTCTGAACAAATAATTCCATTAAAAAATTATTCAAAATATGTAAAGAAAAATTGAAGTTGTGCAAAACGAAATTTATGACTTTTTTATAAAGGGAAAAAGTTTTCATATAAAAAAACCCACAGAAATTAAAACTAATTCCCTTATTGTTAATTGGCAACTGAGGCTTGAATGAAATTTTGAAATAGATTCATTGAATTTTTTTTTCACGCAAAGACGTTTCATATTTTGATGCCTTGTTTTACCTATACATATGAAAAATCCTTTCCTGCTTACACTGGGCTGAACAATTCCAACTAATCGGAGATGAATTTTGCGGCTTGACACACCTTCAATTCTAAGCAAGATCTTTGGACATAAAAAAAAATAAGTTCTCACATATAATTGTTTGAAATATCTGTCACATTCATTATAACTTACAATATATTGTGAGAATCATTTTGCCCCTTGTCGACCTCAGAAATAAAAATTCACACGATAGTTTTTAAACAATCAAAGATAATTTTTTTAACTTATATTTCTTGATTGATTATAGAATTTATTTTACCTTTAATTGCATTTTAAGTTCTGAAATAAAAGGTGCACACAATTCCTATTTCATCGAATCAGAAATGTATTTCATTCTTTGGTTGTAATTTTACAAAATGCTTAAATTTGTGAAATGCAAGTTGTTTCATACATTGCTGGCTAGTTTTAGGCATTATATACAATGCTTGGTCTGTCTGTAGAATGTTGGCTTTCATATTCCTTGGTGACACATAAAGATTTATACATACACTTTTCTTCAGATTCATTTCCCCTTTTTAATGAACTTAAAAAAACAAAATCCTTAATTAGAATGATGATTGAGCTTTAACTTCTTTTAAAGGTACAAATAAAATATTTATTACAATTGAGCATATGGAATAAACGTGCAAATGTCTAATAAAACTTCATAAACATATGTTTTCAATCTGGTGATGGACTGGATAGGGTAATTTTATTACAATGTTTTGGACAATAGCAAAAAATAAAAATAACTTATAAACTATTCTTATTAAAGTATTTAAATATAACAAAAAAATTCCAAGCTTTAAAGATTTTTTTTGAAGTTTACAAAAAATATATTCTGCTAATCTTTTTAAGTCTCATGTTAAAATGAAAATAATAACGCAAATGTTATTGCAAAACCAAAACATCAGAACATAATTTAATACTTTTTAAAACTTCTATCATTAGAAATTGTTGTTAATAAAAAAGAGAGGGAATGTAAAGGAAACGGAAAAATACCTGCTGTAATTAAGAGCAGTGGATCGTTAGCTCAAATATTTATTAGGCATTCAAATATTTATTAACAATAATAATATCACGTACAACTCCATGTTTTAGATAATCAACAAGTTTGAAGGGCCTTCGAAAAAATTGCATTTTTTATTCACTATTTAGAATAAATACTATACTATTTACAAATATACAATAATAAATAATTTACATTTACCAAGTTTTTTGCAATAATAGCGCGCGCGCTTTTCTAGTTGAATTCCAAAATACAATACACGTCAGGTGATTAATGGGAAATTCCTAAAATATATTCGCATATCGCCACCTAGGAAAGAGCGATTTTCCGGACATCGAGCGACTATGGGCCGATTACTTTTAACTGTCCATTTTCAAAAGTCGTCACGGGAGATCACCTGAATGAAGTTAACAAGCACAGGCGATTGCAAAAAATATGGTCTGAATCCAATGTCCTGCCAATGCAACGTCGACATTGGAGAAATATGGGCGTGTTTCCGAGAAGGTTTGCGGGCATTGGCCAATCATTTGGTGACCACTTTTGTTGCTTGGGATTATTCTGAGAAACTGTTTATTTTGGTAAATTATGATGTTGAGGCAGTCCTTGAAATATGCAAGTAAAAATATTCCTATAGTTAATATATTAAATCTGAATTTATTATGTAGACATTTATTTGAATTTTTGATAAGATAAGAACAATGTAGTGAACCAGTGGCAGTGGTGTCCACAAAATAAAGTTGAATCTATTCTTCAGATGTGCTTATCATGCTTATCACCTATACATTGAAATCAAGGTTTTACAAAAGACTAAAATTGTGATCAAACACTCGCATAACAAATGTGATGAATTTGAATCATTGCCTTTGCAAGCTCCTATGATTTGGATCATATTTTGATAGCCATCTATCATTTATGTATTGAAAATCGGTGTACTAAATTTTATCCTTTTAACGCTCTTTTTTTTCGTTAAATCTTTTCGTTTGTGTCTTTGTATTCGAAGATCCAGGTTAGTAGACTTCTTCTGAATAGATTTTGATCAGAATGTTAAAAAAAGAGATCTTCAAATTTGGCTTTAAGTCCGTTAACAAATTTCATCAGTCTAGCTCAGCGTGTTTTTGAGTTATTTTTGTGGCAAACAATCAAACAAAGAGACACAGTAGTTAATCCTTTGATTGAAATTTTACAAAAATGATTTTTTCTAAATCAGGGAAATCTAAAACGAGGGTACTTGTCAAAATTACAAGTTCACAAAGTGTCAGTTTAGGAAAACATAAAAAGAGGGGGGAGGGTCCTTCAATTTATTGAGAGGTGCATTTTGGTATCAACAGATAACACATTTCTTCATAAGATTTTTTAAGGTATCCGACTGGGTAAAAATCGTCAAATTTGACAAAACTAACGAAAAAAATTTTTAATGCATAATATTAAAGCCTATTCTTTTTGCTTTCCAAATCTGTCCTTTTTTTGTTCTACCTACTTTAGAAATAAAGTTACGGCCGTTTTAAGTTACCATAGTATGACAAAAGTGAAACCGGAAATGGCATTTCGAAACCGGAAGTTAACGTAAATATTGCAATCTATCAAGGAATTTCAATGTTAAAAATTATTAAAAATGACTAAAATTATTATTTTATATCTTTTATGCCTGATAATAAGTATATGTAGGTATTATTTCAAAATTTGTCTCATTAAAATTGGCAACAAATGTGCTGTAATGAAGTTCTGTTTGTTTATTTTCTCCACGTTATTGATTACTTCTCAAGTGAATCATTTACGAGCTTTTTTCAACTTCAAATCACTTTTTTTTGCTATATTCTAAATCTGTTTCTGGTTTTAGAATGCCCAAAACGAGATCTAAACGTTCCAAGAAACGCAGTTTTCGTGGAAATAGATTTACTGAAAGTGATGATGTGAGTGCATCAACTTCAAATGTCACTACTGCTAGCACAGCGAAATTGAACCTTGACTGCTCTTCTTATGTTGATATTCTGAAAACTGATATCAACAATAACTTGACAGGAAATCGCATAATTGATTTATCAGTTTTATTTAATATTTTTTCTGTCCTTTGCTGTCCTGATTGCTTCTCCAATGGTTTGCATCTCAGTGAGGATTCAAAGTTTGGACTGTGTTCAAATTTTGTTTTGAAGTGCAGAAATTGTCCATTCATGAAAGGTTTTTCATCTACTCCCAAAACAAACAAAAATAACAGTATAAACACATTTATTGTGTTTGGATTAAGGTTGATAGGATGTGGTTACACTGCAGGAAAGAAACTTTGTTCAACTCTGTGTTTACCTTTTTTATCTAAGTGTTCATTTCGTCACCAAGAAAAAATACTTCTGAACACTGTTGAATCATGTGCTCAACTGAATTTGAATTCAGCTGCAAAAGAAGTTAGAGATATGAAAAAAGCCAATAACCGAGAAATAATCAGCTGTGGTGTTTCAGTTGATGGCACTTGGCAACGTCGTGGGTACAGTTCATTGAATGGTTGTGTCAGTGCCATTTCTATTGATACTGGGAAGATTTTGGATATCGAAATCTTATCTCAATACAGCCGTGTATGTCAAACCAAAATCTCTAGGTGCACTAACAGTAGTAAAACCCACATATGTTCTAATCATAAAGGGTCTGCTGGCAATATGGAAGTGGTAGAAGCCTATCGTATATTTGAACGATCAGAAAGTTTACGGCAATTGGTATATAGTGAATATTACGGTGATGGGGATTCCAAAGGTTTTGACTCTGTAAAAGATATATATGGTGAGAATTCGGTTAAAAAACTTGAGTGCATTGGTCATGTACAAAAAAGAGTTGGAGGGCATCTCCGTAAATTAAAAAAGAACACAAAGGGGCTTAGTGGAAAAGGGAAATTGACCGATAAATTTATAGATAGATTGCAAAACTATTATGGAATCGCCATTCGCAGTAATGTGGGAAATTTGGAAAAAATGCAAAGTGCCGTCATTGCCTCTTTTTTTCACTGCTGTTCCAGCACCAATAGTCCCATGCATCGCCAGTGCCCTGAAGGACCAAATAGTTGGTGTAAATTTCAGAGAGCCAGATTTTCAGGCGTAGAACTTCAAGAAAAGAAACCAGGCCTATCATCAACTATCATAAATAAAATAAAAGGATCCTATATGGAACTGTGTGACCAAAAATTATTGCAAAAATGTCTGCATGGAAAAACACAGAATTGTAACGAAAGTTTTAACGGTGTACTGTGGAATGTTGTACCCAAAGAAACATTTGTTGAACTGCAAACTCTTCGCTTAGGTACATATATTGCTGTTTTAACTTACAATTCTGGATAAACTGGCTTATTACCAGTTTTTGAAAAATTAGGTGTGCCTATTGAGCCAGAACAAGTCAAAGGTTTCATCAACATTGATGATAACAGAATAGCCGATTCAATTCGACATTCTTCAGTGTCTGTAAAACTGTCCAGAAAAAAAAGAAAAGCATCTAGAAAGAATTAATCAGTGAAGGATGATATAAAGGAAGGTCCAACTTATAAATCAGGAGAGTTTTAGACTTGTTGAAAGATAATAATTTTGCTTTTTTTCAAAATGAAAACTTTAAAAGCCTTTTCTGAAGAATTCAATTTTTGCAATTTTTGCATTACCGTAAACACAATATCTCAATATGTTATGGATATATTCTTATGAAATTTTGTAGAATTGTTTAGTATAATATTTTTAATGCTCTGAACTAAAAACTAAAATATAAATGCAGTTTTAGGCATTTTACAGGTATTCATAGACAAATTGAGCACATTTTTTTCAAAAAATTCTTGTTTATATAATTGTTTTAGCCATATCTCAGAATATATTATACATATTCAAAAGATTTTAGTTCAAAGCATGCATATTGGTTATTACAATGTTCTTCTAAAGTATTTTTGATTTCTGATTGCAATTTTTTTCTCTACTACTGTTGGCGTAACAGTTAATTTTTCTGTTTTTTAACAACAATTTTACCTTTTTTTCAAAATGTTATGAACATATTTTTTATTTTTAAATATTTTTCATTATTCTGTTACATATTGAAACTTAACCTAGAATAATAACAAGCATTTGAAGCATATTTAAAAAAAGGCTCCGAACCCAGTCGGATACCTTAAAGTATTTTTCTACATTTTAAAATTGTTTCTGAAGTCTGAAAGGAAAATGTCCCTTAATTTCAGAATCAACATACTTAAGTCAGTCTAAGAATTCTAATGTTTTAAAAGTATTTTAATCAATTTCAAAAATTAGAGGAATTTAATTGAAGAAATTAGAATGCTGTTTATGATTCACAAGGTTTTGATGTTATTAGCTATTTTCCTTGCTATTTTATACATTTAAGTAGAGAAAATGAATAAAAATTGAAAAATTATCGAGTAAAGAAAAGTATATGTATGCATTCAAATTGCCACAAGTAAAAATTCAATAAAGTATTTTGATTATGATAAAAACTGAAAAAAAATTGTAAAAGTTCAGAAAATTTTGAAAGAGAAAGCTGGACTATGTTTACTCGTAAGGAAAATCAGTTTTTCTGCATAAATACATTGATGTAATTTTCAATAAAAAGGTCACTTTTTTTAACGACAGAAAATCATTTCTTTTCTATTCTGTAGACTGCAATTTGAGCACTCATTTTGAAGAAATAATTTTTCATATTTTGTGCTCAAAAAATATCCAAAAGGCTTTTTTTTCGAAATTATATTAAAATAAAGTAAAAAGTTATTGAATTATTGAACTTAACACAAACTTTAATAAAATTAATCTCTGTTTAGAAATTTCAGGTTCATAAATTCTCCCTTAAAAACAATTGCCTTTATGCTAGAGATCAGCTGAAATAAATAATACTTTTTTTGATACTTTATAAAAATGATTGTTTTTTAAAAATGTCAGGTAATGGAGATTGTTTTAGGTGGAAGAATGTATCTAAAAAGAAATTATACAATTATAAATTAGATAATCTTTTTACTACGCCTTATTTTGATATTTATAAACTAAAAAATTAAGTAAGCTGGTTTAAGATGATTAAATATAATAATCTGGTATCCTATTTTTACTCATTTATATAAGACTGGAGCTCGTGAAATAAGCCCTCCCCTAAAAAACCAACCCACATTTTATTTTAAAATTCATTATTAGAACTGAATTCTTCTATAAATGCATAAAAATATAAAAGTTATTTTTAAGGCAAACAAAGAAACATATTTCAATGACATCCTCGTTCATAATTTAGAATAAACTTTATTTAAAAATTTAATTATTTTTCTATTTATTGTATTGTTTCTTAATTTTTAAAGATGATATTTTGTAATATTAAACACTACAATAACAAAGATTAAAGGCATTTTTATGATTTACTGCAAAAATATTTAATAGAGTATACTAATATATTAATGTGGTAAATTAATTCCACGAGAGGGCGCTCATCACTTCCGGTGTGAATCAACAGTCAAAGGGGAGAGGGTAGAGAGAGCCCCGACACCAAGGAATTCGGACCGTTTTTTCCGCTACCGTCGGCCGAGAAAGGGTCACGACCGGAAACCGTTGGGACATTCCTGTGAAAATGCTCCAAGTACCACACGTAGGTGGAAAAGAGCAACTGTTCATCTCCATGCCATTTCAATCAATCCTCATCATTAAACCCATCACACCCACATTAATTAATGTTATTAAATGACTTCATCAAAAAAAAATATAAATGTTTAAAATTTACATAAACTTTTTTGCAGAAATCATAATATTCTATATTTGGTGGAAATCTATTTTTAATTTAGTGAAAAAATATATTTTATGTTTATTACAATTCATTCTTAATCCATAACATTAGAAAAAAATTAAAAACTACGCTTTATGTATTTTGAGAAAATCATTAGCAAATATTAATACAGTTTGATTGCTAACAATATAATTCAACCAATATTTTGTCCTTATTTCAAAAAAAAAATTATTAATGACTGAAATTTTATTGCATCAGTATTACTCATATGCAATTATTATAAATTTTGGAGAAATTTGTGTAATTACCATTCATTAAATCTTTAAACAAATATCATAAATCAGTGCCACTTAAATCGCTTCCCGTAGTAATTGGAAGAAACCTAAACCGTCGCTTAAACAAATGAATATTCTTCTCTTGATCTCTGTCTTGAGCATTATCTATGATAAATCCTCATTATCTCCCCGCCTTCTAATTAATATTTCCGGAGAAGATAATTAAGTCTAGAGCAGATGAAGCATTTTATAAGTCAGTGATTTAATTGGGTTCTCTTATGGAAAATAGCCGAGTCGTTTGAAAGAGCTCAATTATGATATATAGAATTGGTTTGCCACTAAGAGAATGTTACGATTCAAGTTAATAGAAAATTCTCCAATGTGTGCATCCTTTGAAAAAATATACAATGCATATTTATATAGTATATGTAAGATAAAACTTCCAGATCAAAGTAATGTGTTCTTAATAATGTCGAATAGTTCCAAGTTGATCTATTGTAGAATCTGTTAAAGTTATGGAAATCTCAACGTTTTTTATTTCGTGGAAGTTGAATTCTACAATTGAAAACTGAAAAATGTTTCAATTAAGACAAGGGGTGCTGAGGACAATGGAATAAATAACAAATCACAAGCTAAGAATCAAACTGAAATGGGAAACAAGCTTTCTTTCAAGGCATATTTTTGGCTTGAGAGAGATTGTAATTTTTCTGAAGCGGCTCACTTTCAAGACTTGTAAAGTGTAATACTAACTCATTTTGTCAAAGCTTATATATTAGCTAAGAGGACAAATCAAAAATGTCTTTGTACCTATTTTTTAAAGCCAAAATACGGCTATGAATACAAAGCGAACATATACATTCACAGCAGTGAACGTTCCTTGAATCGTATCAGCCATATCTGCCTTTTGCTCCGATGAGCGGCGCTGCTATCAGTCACTTAAGATGGCGGTTGTTCGTCAGACTTCCACAGCTTATGAGCAGCGGAGTCGTTTGCCATGGAGAAAGGGACAAACCCCCATAGCAATTCATAGGGAAAATGCACCTCACGTTCAGGGAAAAGTGTCTCTCTTTGAGAAGTGTTAAATGGTGGTGTCGTGTGTTTCAGAAAGGTCGTGAAGACTTGAATGACAAGGAGAGTTCGGGAGGCCACGTTCGTGGCAGGTTGACGACAATATTTCCCGCACGGATGCATTGGTGAAAGCGGATTGGCGTGTGCACCTCAAAGACATTTCGAAAGAGTTTGACATTTCGTACGGGAGTGCTTACGACATCGTTGACGGATCCTAAGGATACCAAAAGGTTTCGTGTCGGTGGAAGCCTAAACAGTTGGATTACATGGTTAAAGGCAAGCGAATGATTGCTTCCCTGAATCATTTTCAACGGTATACCGAAGAGAGGGGAAAATTTCCTGGACCTCATTGTTACCGCTGATGAAACGTGGATACTGCATTCCTCACTAGAATCGAAGCAACAAATTATGGTGTAGAAACATCCAGGTTCTCGTGTGTCACAAAAAACCCGTTCAGAGCCATCTCTTTGGAAAGCGATGTTAACGGTCTTCTGGGATCGCCGTGGACCACTCCTGCTAGATTTCATACCACAAGGTGCAACCATAAATGCCAACAGTAATTGTTCCACACTAATTTTTCCTCACTCGTCTACGGGAGGTCATTAGAAAGAAGCTTAGAAGGATTTGCAATGTGGACAACGTGGTTATCATCCACGACAATGCAAGGCCACATGAGTCCAGACCGTCGCTAAGTTCTAGTCATTTCACTGGATGAATCTGGAACACCAACCTTACAGTCCAAACCTTGCCCGTGGTGAATTTCACGTTTTCGCTCCACCGTAGAAGTTTCTGGCAGGACAGAGATTCATATGTGACGAAGAAGCCAAGAACGCGTTTCGACGGTGGTTCCACAGACAACTGGAAGAATTCTACCACAGGGGGATATCTAATTTAGTGCTGCGATGGGACAAATGTCTGAACCGGTGTGGTGACTAGTGGAGAGATAATGTAAGGTACGTAGTACACTGCGTATATTTGTAAATATCTGTATGTACCTGCTTTTGACGAATAAAAAATAAGCACAAAGACTTTTTGATTTGCCTTCGTATTTCCTTTATTTGACTGCATAGAATGTTATGCGAGAAGTCACATTATGAAGAAATAGAAATTGTAAATAATAGCACTTTTCATTTTTAAAACGATTTCACCATATGAAAAATTGGCCGCATATCGAAAGTGGTTTTTTAGCATTCAGTATCTAAAACATAACATTTGTAGGAATTTCGAAAAGAAAAAATCTAAGAAATACTTCTGCTAAAGCTACGGAAAATAAGAAATAAAAAAAGTTATTTGTGAAGATTAAAAAAATAATAAACGCTAATGGAGTTTTATTCATTTTTAAGATATAGAGATATTACTAATGTATTTTTTACACTATTTACGAATCTATATATTTTTTAAAGTAGTAGTATTTTGATCTTGAATCTATTATAAATCTAAAATTAAACTTTCAGCCCGTTTTCTCATGTTTTGTCAAAAATGCATTTATTTTAGTGGCAGAAACTTTTTCAATTATAAGGCTGCGTTGAAAGTCTGATATTGCCTTCAAAATTTTTTTAAATACTTTTTTTAATACGGTAGTTTCACTTTCTTTTTCTTTCTTTTTTTCTTTTTTGTACAGAAAGATTTAGCTCCAGAACAGAATCCATTAAACACAACGCAATTACCGAGATTTAAAAGTAGCTCAAGGAAAAACATTTTTAAATTTCCTTCTTATTTTGCTGATTTTTTTTCTTATTTTGTATACTTTCGTGAGTAAACAAACGTTTGTAACATTTTAGTAATCATGTTATGCTTTTAACAAGGATTTAATTTTTTTTCTTCCAGTAACTAAAAATCTTTCTCGTCATTAAAGTGGAATTGAATCATTTGAAGCTAATAATTAATTGAAATTATTTTTTAAACAGAAGAGTCTTGGAAAAACATATAGAAATTAAATATAGCCGAGTTACAAAAAAACTGATAATGGAAGGAATATATAAAATATTCAGTCTTGTTTAAGACAAAAAAATATTTCTAATTTCCTGTAAAATACTTCTTAGCTTTTTCCCAATAGAGTTTCATTATCAATTTTTCACTGACTGCTGTAAGAAAATATAATTAAAAATTAAATATGAAAAAACAAGTGATTAATATCTGTAGTAATTAAAGTTTTGCTAATTTTTAATAAACGTTTTGTATGAAGTCTTCATAAGTAATAAAGTATACTATAGTAAAATTATCCCCTCAGACATAAATATTTTTCTTAAAACATAAGATAATATTTTAAATTAAATGTAGCAATTCAAAATTTATGCATTAAAAATTTCTATCGAATTTTTGAATTATAATTTCCTAAATTGTAAATATATTCTTGGTTCCTATAACGAATTCTATAGCACAAAGTTCTTATTCTACTTTCTATGCTTAAAGGAGCGGATTATATATTTTACAAATTTTAAATTACCTTACAAGCGTTTTTCATAATGCGAAGGGAATTAAGTTTGAGGATCCCCTTCTGCGAGTCGTCTCCCTCGGTACACAAGAAAGCATTTTGAAACATATGTGTTTTCTGATCGAATCCAAAATTCGATAAAGAACAGTTTAAAGGCGACAACGTTATTCCATTTTGCGTTTATGATCAATCACTCTTTAATACATAGGATTCAAGCTTTATTTTCTGATATCCACACTACAACGATGATTTTATTTAACAGAGAATCATACATCAAAATCATCATTGGATCTATTTTCTGATAGAGCTGAAATTCAAGCATTTGCAGCATCTATGCTAATCTGATGAGAACGTCTGAAGAAAATTTCCTTTATTTATATTTCTTTTGTATTTATCATGTTCACAGAAATTTAGGTGGATGGATGGACAAACTTCTTATAGACGAATTCTATGTAAAATTTAATTCAAAATTAATGATTTTCGTATAAGGTCACACAATAATTCCAATATAATTATTTCCAATTTTGTACTATCTTTCTTGACGTCAAATGAATGTAATTCCAAGGACGGGCCAATGGGACTAGACATACACTGAAATCGAGGATTCAATTCATTTTAAGAATCACTTACATAAAGTAAATATTCCAACTATTTTTTCATTACCATAAATAGTCCTACAATTTTTTAAATACGTACCTCTCTTTTATTGTTTTTATTTCCATTGCTTAAGAGTTTAAGATAAATTACAACATTATTGAACTCGATATAAAAATCATGAATAATATTTTTATTAATGTAAAATAATGCTATGAAGCTTGATAAATCTCCAATGTGATTAAAACTCGTTTCTTATTGAAAATAAAGTTCCTCCTTTTAATAAACACATATAATTTCATTGCTTTATGGTATTCGCATCTTCTGAATAAACAATTTTTTAAAGTAAAAAAATGGATTCAATAACGCATTCTATTTTCTATGAAAATTAAGAAGGATGTTAATATGTTGGAGCGGCATGAACTAAAGAATCTGAGTAATTTTCCAGGAAAAGTAATGGAAATTCCTAGATATTTAAATAAAAGTAATAGAATACTCTAATTAGAAATATCATGCCAATATTAACGGTAAATCTTAATCGTGTTTATTATTTTTTCAAACTCTCTGTGAATCTAAAAGAAAAAGAAATGTTTTTTTTTCTGTTGCTATCAACAAGATGAGATTTACTTAATGAAGACACCCAGTTGACTGGATCTTTCGGAGAAGAGTTCCCATTGAATAATATTAAATACGTTTAAAAATTTACTGCAAATTAGAGAGTGAAACTTGATTCACAGATTTAAAAAGTTATATTGAATATAATTATTAAAAAATCTCGGTTTCCATAATGAAAAAAGCCTGACTAATTAACAATGATTTTTGATTCGATTAATCTGTTTGTCGATCTGAATCAACCCGTCACTTGGAGTCATACCTATTTTATGAAGCTGAGACAGTAAATAATAATTTTTCAGAAGTTTTCCGAATACAAAGTATGACAGCTACGATTCGTAAAATTATAAAAAGGGCATTTCATAAGTTTAATAACGTATTGAACTTATAACGTATTATTAATAACGTATTTCATAAGTTTAATAACGTAATAAGTTTTGAATTACTATTGTCAAAGATAAATATACAACCAGTTTCATTATATGAGGCATATAATTTTGTTGAATAAAGTGAAACAATAAATAATTTATTATTTTACTTTATGTACTCAACAGTAAAAAAAAGATTAGAACACAATTCTTACATTCATATTAATTAAAAATGTGATGCAATTTTGATTATTTCCTTTTTTTACTTGCTCGTGGCCTCAATAGAGTGATACTCTCTTTATCACTATTTTACTATTTAAAAAGCACAAGATATTTGGTAATTAGTATCATAAAATCTTATCGAGTGATTTGCTATAAAATAAAGATAAAATTATTTAGCAAATCAAGATACATACATAAGAATAATATGCGAGAATAACTATGCAATAAACATACATAAGAATTTCTGTTGATGAATGAAAATGAGTATCTGATTAATCATTTTCTATTTAAATTTTATAAATTAAACATTAATTCGTTTTTCTTCACTTCCACTTTAATTAGTTTGAGGTTTGGTTACACACGATTTACTCTATAACATGTACTGACCGGGGAACTGCCACCCTTTTGCTTCATTTGTAATGATCACATGATTTTTTTAAACATTTTATTATTTCCTTTGTTGAATATCAACAAATTTCTATAAAGGTTCTGAAATTTTAATGGAATTCAAACTCTGATTGGGGTGATATGCTTTCTTAAACTACTCATGCTAAAGTTTTTTATTTTAAATACATACTTTTATAATCACACACACTCAAATTTTAACTACAAATTGTTATAAACCTTTTAATACTCTGAATGCGGCCAACTTATACAAAATTGGTTTATGTGCCATAAAATACAAACATTTCACCAATTTGTTTTAGCATAAAATTGTGTTTGGAGTTGACAAGTGAATTAATTTTGGTCTGGGGAAGATATTCAAGGAGTGAGCATCAGCTTAGACACTATCCTCCTCATTAAAATCATGTTATTGGTCTCAAAATAATTCTAAATTTTCTTCAAAACTGGATATTAGGGAAATATACTGTAACATAATACATCTTTAAAGTTGCTGCACGCATCGTTGCAAACTAGTTCAATCCCATTAAAAAAATTCCATATGTTGCTTCAAAATTGTTTTCTTCGCTCTTTTTATTATTTTTTTTTTCAATTTTGAACTTTTCCTTAAACTTTTACTTTTTCTTAGTCTTTTTTTTCTTATCTTCATTAATTGTGTCACCTTTTTTCCCTTATTGCTTCTTCTTTCAAAGAGATCAATAAGAAAGTAAGACAATTGTATTTTTTTGTGTGTTTTTTCAAAGATTTGTCTGATTTTTCAGAGGCTAATCTTTAGATAGAGATCTGAGTTTTGTGGGTGTATATTAATATTTAAAACAAAAAGTTTTATTTTAGTTACTTTTAATTATATAATTACAAATGTTGTTTCCGTGTTCCGCTTTACAAAGGAAGGGCTCAGTAGCTTCTGAGGGGAATAGACCCTTGAGCGCCCGAGGGAAGAAGTCAGACTCAGTTAAAGATAAATCTCGCAATTTACAATGTGTTACAATTTGCCCCGAAATATATTATAATCTAATATGTCGCTTAGTTTTGGAAATTAACAAAAAAATTAGAAAAAAAGCTAAAGCAGCCATTCAATACTTAATGTACCCCGACACTCTGTTCTTTTTGTTGCTGTATTAAATATTTATTGAAAGAACTTCAAAAAACGTGTACTCATCAATTTTGATAAACTTTGTTTTACGTTCATTTAACGGAATTTAATTTTACAGTAATATAAAAATAGGAAATCTCACCTGTCCCAAAAATGTAGACGACATTATAAATTTATAAAAAATCATGTAACACTCTATAAATTTTAAACTTGTGGTATCACACTTTCGAGGTATTAAAGATTAAGATTCGATAACAAAAATTAATGAAGAGGCTGCGAGTCATACGAATTCAATTAGAGAAAGTGAGTAAAATGTAGATAGTAAATTCATATTGTACCAGAGTTGCCGACATTGAGAATATTTTGAATGGGTTTAAAAAGTCTACTTATTGAACTTCATCCCTGAATGAAGAATATAAAGCAAAAACGAGACTTGAAAGACTCCTATTCACAGGTGAAGACGACGGCAGAAGAATTCAAAAAATAGCATTCTCACAGGCAACGAGTTTACGTAAAAGTCCAATTTCATCGGCATTTTCTCGAAATCAGACATGAAATCACAACATAAAATCCAATGGATGCACTGAGCGTGAAAATATTTTGTATAGATCAAATCGGATTAAAGAAAGGGAACTTTGGATTGATCAAATGGCTGGATGTCTTATTAGAAGGACACTTTCTGTAGTAGGCAACAGAGTCGGAACTCTCTGATGGATAGGGCTGCATTTTGTTTCGATTACCCAGTGGGTCGGTTTTCCTTGATAATCGTCAAATGCAAAAAAAAAAAAAAAAAAAAAAAAAAAAAAAAACCTTCGTAAATATATTGGATAAAAAGCTTAGAGGCATCTATATCATTTGCGTTGCTTTTTGAAGGTCTGCAGTGGAAATTTTAATAAGATACATCAGGCATATTGCACTGCAAAGATTTGGTTCGAACGGAAAAATACTGAAGTTATTGAATGACCATCGCAAAGCATAGCAATAAATGCTATCGAAAATGTTTGAAGTCTTATATGTATTAAAAATTATGAAACAGTAGGCAATTCTCTACCGAAGAGATTTAAACGTCGATTGAAAGTGCCTGGTCCGGCATCAAACAAAAACTACGCAGAAATTGGTTTCCTTAATGAATTAGCGAATTGGTTAAAAAAAGAGAAAATCCAGTTGAACACTAAAATTATGAGCTTTGTTTTGTTTTAACTAGTTTTTGTTAAATTCTCTGACTTTTGAAACACATTTATCTTTATTTTTGATTGTGATAAAATGGTACAGCAAAATATAGATTGATCAATTAAAATTTATGTTTAATATATTAAATGCAAATTGTGAGAAATTATGTGTGCACGTTTGTTGCAGTGTCTCATTCAATATGTTTTTTAACAAGTTACAAAAACAAGAGTGCCCAAACTTACAGCTAAATAGGAGTGTACATAAAAAATGATAAAAATATCTGCTTAAAGCTCGTGTAAAGGCTTTTACTAGTTGCTCTACAGCTCTTACCTATTGATTTTTTTTTTGTATTCTGCTTGGCATGTCATTAAAAAAATATAAAATCTTTTTATGGGAAAATATTATACTACAGATTGAGTGTGTTATTTTATAGAAATGAAAATTAGTTTTAAAAATTTTTCCACAACCTTATTATTTCTAGAATTTTTTTTTTGTTCAGATAATTGCTTTATCGTAGAAAACTATTGAAATTTCGTTATTTGCAAACTATGAAGTTAAATTGTCAATGCATATATCAAATTTAGTTTTTTTAAAAAAAAAATGATATATTAAAGAATTTATACAGAAGACAATTAAAAAAGTTTCTTTTTATAAAGATGATGGAAGAATACTCCTAATATTTTTTGAAGCTAACAGAAAATATATAAAGAAATACAAACAAAATAAATTTTTGAAGACCGTTTCCAGATTAAAATACCGTCAAAAGATTTAGCAAGAAGAAAATAAAACTATTTCAAAAGAAACACAAACATAAATAAAAAAGAAAGGGGAAAAAGTTCGGCAACAGATTGCTCTTGCCCCTTAAGTAAATCAAATCAGTGTATGGTCATTGCGTTTTCGAGCGAAATAATATTTCTGATGGAGAAGAATCCAAGTTTCTTTGAAAAAATGTTAGGAATTCCAGAGTACATTTACCGACAATGTAAAGCCATTTGCCATTTGGCTTACTGCCGGAAAAACATGTTTTCACTCTACATTTGAAAAGAAAGTCGCTTTTTTACTTTTATTTTAGCTTTTCTCCTAGGAAAATTTCTTTTTTTAAAAAAATTGAAGACATCTAATCAATTTTATTTTTCTTTATCATAGAGTTTGGAGAATCTGATGCATTTATTTCAATCTTTTTTGAAAGGCATGATTAAAGGATGTGCATTTTAAAATTCAGGCTTAAAGCCTTCATTTTGCTGAACTGGATATAATCATTACTTGAATATATTTAAAATAATAATAAAAAAGTAGATAAAAAATAAGTAAGATTACATTGATCAAAAATGTCTCCTTTATGGAGTACATATAGTGTGTTATTGAATTTCGACAGAAAATATTGTTTGAAAAGATTTGTTTAGGTTTTTAGCTATCATAAAACATAAATTTTAATTTAAACTTCAATGGGTTCATCCATTATATAGCTTTAGATGAAAAAACCCCTATTTCTCACTTTAATAGAACTTCATTCTCAAAAGATTTATGAGAAAAAAAAGATTTAACCTGGTCATCTTTAAACGAATAAAAATGATTCATATTTGTATAAATTGATAAAGTTTTCTCATTGATATCTATCTATCTATCTATCTATCTATCTATCTATCTATCTA
>JAOUZG010026054.1:4584869-4613361 GCA_026289955.1 Argiope argentata | reverse complement strand
ATATATATATATATATATATATATATATATATATATATATATATACTTTGGAGAGCATTACTTTGATGAGTGATGTAATATTCCGCAAGGTCAGATCGATAATTTAACACTTAGCATGCCTAGGCTTTGTACGGATTGTATCGCATCCTTTGGAAGAAATAGTATGTTTTAATCATAAGACCATCCATGTAATATTGGTTTTTGCAAAAAGGATTTTTTTTGTAATTTGCTTCAGAGAGCCTGTAAAGAAAGAAATCGCAATACGTATTAATGATATCAACATACATAATTTTTTTTGCTATTTGCCTTTTGTTTAATAACTAGGCTTTAAAAATAAGTTATTTTTGTTTTCATTCTGAATTTTTGTCTTCTGTAAGTTGCATTATCCTTAATGTTTGCTCGCGAGTGTTTTTTATAATTCAGTACAGTACATTAAAATTCTTCTAATAAGTCATTTAAGGGATTGCTCCAAAACAATATATTAACAATAATCTTGATGGAATGTATTACATACTAAAGAGGGTTCACTGAAATTATTTTAAAGCAGTTTCTATTATTCTCCATACATCTCTTGGCTCGTTAACTTCATTTTGTTGTATTCTTATTTTCCGTTGGTAAGGACCAATCTGTAGATTGAATCTTAGCAACATATTATAGGTTAATCGTAAGGTAGCAGATTGAACTTAAATAAGTTCTTCAATATCATAGTATTAAACATCTTTTTCAGAGCTAAGGAGTTTAAAAAAATAAATTCGAACGTTTTCCTAGCCGTAACAAGAACGGCACAGTAAGAATTTCGTATAGCACGTTTTGTACAATTTTTCCACTATGTCAATAAACTGCAATGCTCGTTATTGAAGAAAATAGGAGCAGAAAAAGCTCATTAAGTGTTATCTTAATATGTGTTTGACCCTTGGCTCTATTTCACCCTGGATTTCTTGTCCACATTCTACTCTGTCCTTGGTTTTCATGAGATATCTAATAAACATGCCTTTATGAATAGGCTTCCTAATTTTTGTTATCAACTAGTGGAGAAACAAAATGCCTTCTTTGCACGTCTTTAGAAAATTAAATACTTTTAAGGCGATCGAAAATTGTTTTTGAATGTTGACAATTTGCTGGCACTTTTCCTGATGCTACGCACTCTGTTTATTGCACAAATCTTCACGATAAGTAGAAAGGATAAAAATAGTCAAATTTACTTAGGAATGTAAAACAAAAAGCATCGTTCGAATGAGTTAGTGATGTGTAGAAATTCTAAGCAAATGTCGGTGGATGTTGTTGGTAGTTTTGTATGTAGAGAGATTTTCACGCATTTAATTTTACAGAAATTATTTAAATCTCGAACCATTCTTGAGTGTATTTCTTTTTTTAATATTAGCACATAAATTATTCGGAAAATACCTCGCATTTCATAGGCACTGTGTGTGTAACAGGGATAGTCATGCAAAGATGTCTATTCCTCAACTTTTGTTTTCGTTAAGTCCAGAATTTTTAAAGTATACTGCCGAACTGCCCATTAAATATTTGTACTGTTACACGTCCATTGAGATCTGGCTAAAACAATGGAGAAGAATGCTCACCGAACTTTCCGGATAACATTATCAGTTATATTTTCCCGTACCATTTTAACTTTTTTTTCCGCTTTCCAACATTCAAATTTCAATCACACCATCTAAATGATATGACATATCTCATTCTTTAAAATCTGAAATAAAAGTCAATATCTTGGCTGCCTCGTGAGTGACTCCTCAAAGCTATCACGAAATTATTACCACCTCAGGTTCTTCTTATGTTTGTAAAAATGTTTTCTCACTGCTGATCCAATGACACATTATATGAGCAACATGTTGGTTTTTGTGTAAACCGAATTACTTCATGAATGTTAAGTTTCTTTAAGTACATTTGGAAGTCATTGTGGTAACCATTCGATAATTGTGACATGGTTTAAGTTATGGCAATATGCACCTAACCTTTCGAAGTTGAAAATAGTGCCCAAGAACAATATGAAATGATCAATTATAGGAATTATTAGGAAATCAAATTAAATTCGCCTTTTTAAATTTAGAATGCCGACTATCTGATTGAGCAGAAAAAAGATCAAAATATAATAGCAATAGCTTTTTTATACAACAAAAATAATGCAAAATATAAAAATGCAGCATTTAAAAAAACAGCATTCAAAAAAATAGGGGAAATCTCAATGGGAAAATGAAGGAATGCCGTCTCGTGCAGAATCAAAAGCATCAATTGGTTTAATGAAATTAATCCTTTAACGTTTTTTCCCCTGATATTAAATACTGAAAAATAAGTCAGTAGAAAGTCAGACTACTCTAAGCTAACCCTCTTTCTTTTATTGTCGGTCATCCATCCTCCTTTTGTGTTGATGGATACTTTGATCTGAGAAAGCGAAATAGGCCTCCATCTTGACAGACGAATCTCTTGCAGAATGATATTTCGATACATTTCGTCTGTGCTGGTTCAGGTTTAATACAGAGATGTATTCAAAAGCACCGCAGAATTGTACCACAAACTATCAGCCTAGTGTTGTCGTAACCATGGAGTTCTGTGTAAATTTGACTGTAACTGCATGGTATCTCTATATGAATGAACGATGTTAGTTAAATAAAGATAAAAACTTTGATTTATTATAAAATGGCTCATAGGTTCGATTATTCAGGCATTTGATTAACATGCCCTCAACTCTAGAATAGTTTGAATTAAATGCTAGTAACTGTAAATTGAACATGTTTTATACACGTGAAGGTAAGAATATCATAGACTTGCAAGTGGTGGTACATTTCAGCTGCAATTGTTTTCTTTTTGTTTTGATAATTAACATAAGATATAGATTTTCTTGCGGATTTAAAGGAACGCAATCTACAGTAACTCACGAATAATGCGTGCTGAAGTATATTTTACTTTACAATTCTCTTGGATTACTTGTTATGAAATTCTGTGCAATTTCTAATTTCTCAGGCCCTTTTTCCCATATTGACCCCATTCCATCCCATCTACTACGATTCCAAGTAGAGCTACTGCTATATTATAATGTCTAGTTACATGCTTTTTCTGAACAAGAGTACGTATTTTTTACGCTTTGATCGTAAGTATATGACCGAATATGATGACGATCGTTTTATTTAATCATAAATTTTTCCTTCCAAAGATTCTAAAATATCCTTAAATTACTAGCAAAAGTGTATATGCAAAGCCCCAATATCATTTAATGTGATCAAAATTCGAACATTTTAAAATTGCAAAGGCAAATTTGACTAATTAGAAAAATTTTAATCAGCTGATTTCTAAAATCTAAAGTTACTAGTTAAAATCAAATGAAATGAGAATCACTCATCTTTATCGATTCCAATGTATGAAAAAAATACTTATGATTTACTTATTAATCCTTATTGTTACCTCTTCATTATTAATTTCATGATTTTTTCCATGATCTTGTGAAGGCTGAGTTTTACAAAAGTCATTCTAAAATCATCTAAATTTTTTTCTGTTTTGACAGTCTGAGAAATATTATTTACTATTTTCGAAATATTATTTTCGATCTTCCTTCCATATTCATTGTTATTCTAATCATACCCAGCTGTTGCACCTTTTTATTACGGGCAATCAAGATTAGCTACATTTTCAAATGCATGGGTTAGCAAGTATTTAAATATTAAGGAATTGTTTTGAAATATTTACAGACAAAATTCGAATTCAAAATTTATTGATAGCAATTATAGATTGGAAATGACATCCTTTCATTTCAATGATCCCTTTGCAGAGAAGGGCTTGATATCTGAAATTCTCCGAAATAATTTTCGAACATTCATTTGAGAGCACGACGAAAAATATTTCAAACTGAAATAGATTTATGTAAAAACGTTGCCTGAAGTCAAAAACAAATGGCATTGGAATGAAATGATTGAGAGACCGAATGGAGTCACAATGGAAATTTTAATAAGTAATCGCCAATCGAAGAAAGATTATTCAGCTTTAGGCAATATGGAAAATATTATTTATCTTTTAAACATTATTTTAATCTTTAGAAATAAGATATGTATTAATAATTCAGCCATAGTAATGAGGCAATTACAAATTAAAATTAAACTTCTTGCCACATGCAAATGATATTGCAAATCTGAACATTAAATATTTTAACGTTTATAAACTTTTTAAAAAGAAATTTTGTGAAAATTTGAGTTGGTTTTAATGAATAAAGAAAAAAAAATTGCAATTCCGTCTATTTTTCGAAGAAAATCTTTCGAATTTAGTCGCTGAATATTTAAACAGACTTTTTATTGGTATCCAACTTTTTATTGGTATTGGTTTGGCATTGGTGTAAATCAATGAAACTGATTGACTTGCACTTTCAAAACTCACCCTTAACTTTAAATAAAATATTATGAAAGGTTCTGAAAGTGAAATGAAATATTAAAGCGAAATACATGCGTTACTTAAAATGTGACACTCGAGTAAGAAATATTTTCATTTACATAGATACCAAACCCAAAGAACTCAACAGGATTCATGTTTAATAAAAGTATGCTTTAACCGTATGGTTTGTTATTTTTACAAAAGTACAGTCATATATATGTTTTAAATTTTTTGAAAAAGAACATAATTAATTCAGCAAATGGTTCTACTATAACCTCAGGTTTCAGTTTTTATTAAAATATTTAAAGTATCGGTTGGTTTTCTTATTATCTCTTCTTGCTGCCAAGAGCTATTTACACTGGGTCTAAAATTTCCCAGAACTGCCCCCTGGGCAATTGGTTCTCCATGTGGCACTGTGGCCTGCATATTAGGAAAATAACAGCAGTATTTCTTGCAAGTCGGAATGGGGAGCCATTGCTAAAGCAAATTAACAAATAATTAAAAATTCTTTTAAAATCTCAGATTTCCTTTTGAAATAAAAAAAAATTACGTCGGGATTTTGTATCGCTTGCAAGATGGCAAAGAGAAAACAAAGAATGTAGGTAATATAAAAATCCTACATAGCTTTAGGGATTGCGTGTCGTTGTACATTTTAGAATCAAAAATATAAAACTGAAATTGTTGACAGAAATTTCGAAATATATTTTTTCAGTTAGATCGATGATAAAATTTTGATTGGCTACTAATTTAACACTTAAGCTTCTTATTAATAATTAATTGCCCTATTGTGAAAATGAATAAACTTGGAAACTGAAGATGAAAAGAATACAAGATAAAGGTATTATTTAATTTGTTATTTTTTTTTAAATTCTTTCGAAAAGTTCAATATCTCAGCACTTCCTAAGTTTTTTGTTGGCAATCTTTTTAGAAGTTCTTTTTTAAAATGTACATTCATTTTTTGTGTTTGAAAGGTCTTTTAAAAAATATATTTAGATAAGATCAATATATTTGCACAATTTCAAAAACATGTCTTCCGGCTATGACTTTTATCAAATAATATAGAACTTCTAAAATATTTATCTTTCCAGTAATTTTACAGGATCTAATTAAGAAAAAGACAGTTTCAAATTTTAGTAATATTTTTTAACAAAATTCTATTTAAAAATTTAATAGAGTATATTTTTTTCTCCAGACGATAAAATTTCCGTTCTTTTTATAATTCAAATTCTTTTCTTTTTAACATTTGGAAAAAATTGTTTTGTCAGTAATATCAAATAGATTTTTTTGCCATTGATTAACTGAAGATTAGTTTAAATAAATGATGGTGTAATTTTTATCTTTTTTTAAAAATATTTAGAACTGAAAAATATTGAATTTGATGCCCTAAGAAATGAAATTCTCCAAATTAATTAGAAGAAGCAATTTAACTCGTTCTGAAAATGCATTTTTGCACCGTACTTCTATAAAGTAGTTCCAAAGAAAAAAAATGATGTTAAAAAAGATTCGCAAATAAAGTGACTGCAATTTTTTACCGTAACTGGCAACTAAAGAAAAGCATTCTTTTTTTAAAAAGCAGAGTACGATTAAAAATTTATCGGCGTCTTTAATAATTAAGTCTCCGATAATCATGAAGATTAATTCTTTAATTAAAATATATGAGGTCTTCTTTTTGTTAATAGGACGATTCCTTATTTTGGGAGATCTCATTTTTAAGATAATTTTAAGCACTTAAGAGATCAAGAAAAGAGGAGAAAAGAGGGATTTTGACTCTGCAATTGTAGTATTTTTCAAATAATATATGTAAAATTTATATTTTTAATAAATGGTACTAAAAAATTTTTTTTCTTGGAAAACGTTATGCTTTTGAAGACTATGATAAAATGTATGTTTTACTGTAATTTATGAGTTCGGAACAAAACAATGTGCAGGATATTATTTAACATAAGGCAACAATTCATAGCTATCCTAAAGCAAAATAAAGAGTATATAATAAACCATGCTTATACGTCTGAGCTTAAAAATATGTTTTGTATTCTTCAACGGAGGAAAATAACAAAACAAAAAATCTTGCCCTCATTACCTAATTGTTATGATGTTAAAATATAACGATAAAACTCTCCTATAGACTTTACTTTAACGTTGCAAAGCATATCGTACTCTCTATGCTTCAACAACGCTATAGTTTGAATGCTTTTATTTCACAATTTCATTAAATTCAAATTTCTACTAATTTTAGTTTTCAAAATATTTCCTTTGGAAAAATAATTTTTATGAGTATTTTTTAATAATAAAAGATTTTATTTATAGTTCACAAATTTTCAACTACAGAGTTCGGTAAATAATCCGACCATTATTTGAAGTTTTAGAATTAAATAATAAAACCTAATCATATATAAACATTTAAAACATTTCGTTTCTCTAAACAAGAATAACGATGCTTAATACTGTCATCATATAAATATTTTACTTTTGTGCTCAAAAGTTTGAATGAAAAAAAAGATGATAATTTTCTTATTATGCATGTACTCCAAAGGCATATCTAATGATCCATTAGAGTGTCTACTATCTTTTATTTTTTGTTTTGCTGAAAGTTATTATGTGTCATGGTTAAATAAATTCACGTTTTTTATTCTCTAAAAACTACTGAAAAAAAACTAGGAAAGTTCCATATTGGCTGTAATTTTGGGTTAAATACTTTTATTGACACCTGCATTGAAATTATTTCTTTTGGAATTAATGCACTACCTCGACTCGTTTTGATAATTGCTTTTGATTCTGTTCGTTTCGTTGGTTAAAAGAAAAAAAAACATGGTAAATAGCTATATTGATAGTTTGTCTCCCAATCAGAATCATGAAAGCAATAAACTTGATTGTTAAAGGATTATTAGCTTATTCCTTTTAAAAACTAAAAATTCTTCGATTTAGGATACAATCCCTTCACGAAGAATCGGCATTTGAAAAGAATTAATTTTATAAAACGGAGAATCTATTCATGCTAAACTAATATCACTGAGCATAGACGAAAAATAAAATAATTCAAATTTTTTTTACGTGTAGGAAGACTTAACACTTTGTTGAGCATATTTCAGCATAAAAGTGAGAAATTGAATTATTGTTAAAAACTTGATTCTTTAAAAAGGTAATTTCAAACATAACTTTGCACAATTGTCTTTACACATAATCGGCTATTGAAAGCATCGAAAATGAATTGTTTGAATCGGCCTGCTGTCGAAAAACTTCGTTCCATCAGAGATTTATTCCCCTTGCTTTTTAGTCTGCAACGAATATCAAAGTTTCAGTTAATTATAAAATATACTTATATCGGCATTTGTTTTGAGAATCGTTTTGAAAAAATCTTCTACCAAACAAATTAATACTGGTAATAAAGGAAACTCCTGAATCGATCACTGTCTCGAAACCTGAAAAAAGAGGATTTAATTTCTAATAAGCAGCAAAAACTGACTAATGTAGGGTAGCCCTTCGTTTGATAGGCAGTGGAAAAATAAATAATTTAAAAACATTTTTCAACATTATATAAAAAACGAAACTTATTGGAGGAAAATAATTTATTTTTCAAATATATTTACTAGGATTCACAAAAAGAAATTGGATTTCAATATGACATAGTATATATGAAAATTAACGAAATACTTACGATAAAATATTTATTTTCTAAAATGGATTGATATTTGATCACTCCTCGTTTGAAGCGTATCATAGATTATTTATTCCTTTCCTAAATGGATGCTTGATGGTTCAAATTCCTATTAATTTAGTGATATATTTTACCTTATGAATCGAATTTTGAGACAAGTGTCTACTTTTTGCTTTTTTAGACAATCATGCCTTAGACAATCATACCTCAGGCCTTAATTTAATCAATGAGGTACTTTGTAAATAATCCCATTTTTCAGATCCTAATAAACGAAAAAGAAATTGAAATTTGTTACAAGAATGCTTTCGAGTGATTTTGAAAAATAAATACTATTCTGTTCATTTACTAAAGAAGAACTTTGAAATAAATTTTCCTTTTTTTTCCACTTATTTTTCTGATAATATGTAACTATTGCTATCAGTAAGACAGCGAATATTAAAATAATAAATTAAGTTAATTATTGAGAAAATGGCTTTTCAATTACTTTGAAGTTTTCTCTTTACGAGTATTTTCACAGTACAGTCAGCTTGAAAAACTTATAATTTCTATTTGTTACAGGCACATTTTTTCCCTGATTCCATCTAATATAATGCAAAATGATACAATCCATGATTACACTTAAAAATTGTGCATTGATAAAGCCTAATTAAGTTGTTCACCTTTTACTTTTCTGCTTAAGAGCCATATTCATTCTGCAGGAAACAATACGATAGTAATTTCTCATATTATTTCTTTAATAATTCTAGTTAAATTATCTACAATTTGAAATTCATTGATTTTTATTCAGTTAAAGTAGAAAAGTGATGTTCAACTGAGTAAACAATATTACATTATTTGCACAGTGACACGAAAGTTTTTGATTTTCATTCCCTAATGTGCGTCAGTTAATCATTTTTGTTCAAACTTATATCAAATAAATAAACAATTAATTATAATGGCACAATGTCTTCCGTGATAGGTTTACTAAAGATTCTTCATATTAAAATTCAATAAAATAATTAGAGAATAGCTGAATTCGAAAAATGTAGATCTATAAACACTAAGTGATTACAAAGTTTTTTTATTACAATTTTTAAAAAAAGAATTGCATTGTAATTAAACACATGGTAGCTTCGAAATATAACTAAGAAATTATAAATTTTCAATAAAACCATTTCCATTACTAAATTTCAATGTGATCAGATAACCTTTGAAGAATGTAAAGAATGTACTCCATCGATGATTTTAACTAAGTATATCGATATCTTTAATTGGCAGTTCTCCTTTATATAACTTTAAAACTGACAATTAAAAGTGTTAATAAAATTGAATTCATGTATCCTAAGAATAAAGATAACTTTTCCTTCTCTTTGAAGAAGTTTTCATATTAAACGAATGAAAAAGCACAATTTCTTTATTTGTTGTGAAATTTATTAGACTGAAAACAAACAAGGTCAAAAATATTTTGTAGTTAAAAATGCTTAAACTTTTTTTTTCTAATTGCTAAAAGATTTCTGGCCAAACTGCATTAGAATCTCCATCATTTTAATTTCTATAATTTAAACCTATTAATAATCTTTTTATAGAATATGTATTGAAAAGTATCAATAATAACCTATCGTAGGTTTTATTTTGTTTGCCAATACTCATCCATTTTTAGGAAAATTTTGGCCTCTTCCCCAAAATTCGTCGGAAGTTATCTCTGTAGCATTAGAATAACTCCTAAATTCATATTTATTGAAATTCATTAATTGAAAAAAGTAATTAATTTTTATTTTCAATTTTTGTTTGCCATTCTCTACGATTCTGTAAGCTTTTTGTGTTATATCAATCTCCCGTTGCTCGTTTTAAATCCTTATGCCTTCACTACAGCTGTAAATCACTTTGTAAAATGTCAATGAAATGGGCTTAAAAAGGATTGCATGTGATTAAACTTTGAATCAAATAAAAAATTTAATTCAAGATTATTATAAAAAACTTCTCTATTCAATAAAGGGTAAAGAAAACTATCTGGAAACTAAATCAAAATTATGAGATGAAGGCATTCGATGATTCAAGGTATTCGCTGAGTCAACGCCCATTTGTGAATGCTAATGTACTTAGTTTAATGCATAAGCTTCTTCACTAAATTAAGATTATGAACGAATGTATACAAAGTATAAATACATTCCATGGACTTTCATTCAAGATGTGATAAAAAATTATTGGAAATGGATTATAATATAAAGAATATTTTCAGTATAATCTAGAGCATACCGACAAGTGATTCTTAAAATATATTAATTTTTAATCTTTATACACACCCTGTAAACCCTGTAAAAGTTTTAGCTAGAAGCACTGAGAAGCATTTACCAAGTGGATTTATGAAAAAAAATATTCTGCTACCATTCCCTTTATTATAGTAGAAAAAATTAAATTTAAAAAGTATCGTCTAAGCTTTAAAATGGTTAGATCTCAATGAATTATAGCTATAAACTGATAATTTTCCACTGCTACAATAATTTTTTAAACTTATTCCTTATTTGAAATACATTCGGGGCAATAGAACATGGCTGAAAACTAGTCTTTTCACTTTCTTGTATAAGAAATATAATTGCTATGAAAAAAAAAATGATATCAAGACTTTTGCGTATTTCTATGTTTCAGATCTTCCTGCACTCGAAAACATATTTCTAGCATTATGTTTGTCGGAGAACAGGATTACTCAAAAAGCCCTTTGAACTGGATGGAGGAAATTTGGGTATATGATATCCAATTTGTCGATTCCTATCAAATTTTGAATGAAATCCATTAATAGGAAATCTGTATAGCTGGTTATTTGATTATATGAGAATTCAAAAACTACAAAACGTAAAGAGCTAAATAGTTAAAATTTGGTTTTTTAAAATTTAAAATCTAAAAGAAAATTCTGGTCTAAATTGGAGACTAATCTCTTAAAGAATTTACAGCCTGCTGGTCAAACATTTCGAATGCATATGTGTGTAATGAATAGGCTTGAGCCTGCGGACTGAACTCGCAACTTTAAGGTTTGTAACCGAGTAACATAACCACTAGACAAAAGTGATTAATCATGTTAGGAGAAATTTGCCTTACGATCTTGGGATTAAAACTGTAGTTCAATATGAAATTGCGGTTTCAGTTGGAAGGAAAAAGGATCTAATGCTAAATGTAAGCATTTCCTTCTTTCATCTTTCTTCTCTGCACTTTTTTGATCGAAATAAACTGCTATAAATAAAAGAAATAAAATAAGCAAAATTACAAAAATAAGTTGTAGGCGAGGAAATTTTTAAAACTCACCTTTTTGTACAAAATAATTGTAATTATGAAGCTATCAAATATTAATTAACGTATGCATCGTTTAATAATATTAATGTTAAGAAAAATCAGTAAATGAATTATAAAAATAATCTACAATCTCATTTAGTGATGAACATACTCACTTATAGAGCACTCATATCATGAAACTGTCACATTAAAAATTTCAAATTAATAAAGCTCCGCTTCTAAGAGAAAACAAAATTGCTCAAAATGTCAAACATAACACTAATCGTTTTATTTGTTTACTTTACAAATTATTGATTAATAAGATAAAAAAATCTTCCAATTATTCATTGTATTTTTGTAATAAAACAAATTTATCTATTATTTAAATATTTGTAAATGATTCAACTTAATAACGGCTTTTATATTCAACGATCGAGTCTCATTTCCACTTGAAAACATATGAATATAATATTGTAATTATCATATTTTTTGAAACTTTAGTGAATGTAAGAAGAATGGAGTATTTCAAAAACCTTTCTGTTTTGCGCACACCAAAAAGTTTTTTTTTCTGTCAAACAATTAAGATCTTTGTTTGCTCTCCAACAAACCCAAGTCCAAGAATGTTGCTAATTAGCCACTGTTAAACTTTGCGTAATTGAATTGAAATTTTTGGATTTATGCAAAGTTAAAACTAAATTTTCTCAAATACAATGAAAAAAGAACTTTTTTGCAAAGCTGCTTTAAATAAGAGGTAACTGTAAGTAAAATCAGTTCTTTTGTTTGAGAGGGAAAAAAGCTACTTTGTTAGGATTAACAAAGAACTTATTTTGAATAAACATTTAGAGATTTAAAAACAGTTTTGTAGCAAAATATTTGAAGAAAAATATAAAAGTTTTCTCTTCATGACGTATAACTTGATCCATTTCTGTGAAAAACACCACGCTTTAAAAGTAATAAAACCAAATTTTATTTATTTTTCAAATTATTATATTAGAATAGACTATATAGTTCAGTTTTATGCCATAATTGTTTAAGATGATATTATAAGGAGCTTAGACATTCGTTTAAATTATGCCAAATAACTTCCATGGTCGAATATCAACATTTTGAATTAAGTGCAATAGACAAGGACTTTTATTTCTATATTCAATTCTTACTTTTTATAGTAAAAAGTTAGAATTTGTATTATAAGCAGTAAATTTAATTACTATTATTTATTAATCTATCACTAAAATAAATATTACGGGATCAATTTGCAAATGCTACTTATTTATTTATAATTTAATTTTTATTACTTGGTATAAATACTTATAGAAGCATAAACTAAAATGTGAAGAATTCTTTTAAATTGTATTAAATATCAAATCTTTAAAACGAGGTTAAGATCAGTATATGAGTGAAGTAACTTGCTAAGAAGCTTTTAACCGCTTAACAGTTTTGTCCGTATGCCTTACGTACATCGATTTACTGAATTTTGATAGTTGCAAGTTAAAATTAAACCGTTCATAATGATTACAATTCAATATGAAAATTACTTCGAATACTTAGATAAGTCAAGTATTCGATGGATTTTCATTTGAAACAAAATAAGAAAATATTCCTAAAATAGAAGGTGTCATCTTATTAGATAATAAAGAAAATAAAACAGTTAAGTAGTTAATATCATTAAAGGCGATGCTTATTCAGGAATTCCAAAATTTGACCTTTGTTTTCGAGATAATATAATATTTGTTTTTTTACTAGGCTTTGTGCATTATTTAATCTGAAAGTACTCACGGAAAGCATTGCGAGTTGCACTCCGAAAGTAAAATGACGGCCTTTATTTTGCTCATATATATTCGACATGTTATTCTTTAAATAACATTTACATTTTTGCATTAAAATATTTTACTTTTTAAATTCAAAATTCAATCAGAAGCTATAACATAGAAAATTGGATACTTTCTAATTTAGAATTTTAGAGAAAAGTTATTAAATTCAGATATTATAATTGCTTGTTTATATTTATAAATAAAGCTGATAAAATATTTTTTAAACAGGTTTTTGATAAAGCGTTAAAATTATCATCTAACTTAAAATATTTTCCACTTTTTCTTTTACAGTTTTCACTTTTACTTCATTACTAGAAAAATTATGAAATTTGGGCACATATTTTTTTCTTATATTCACACTAAGTTGCCGCTATAGAAGAAAGAATAAATTAACAGGTAACTAAGGCATAAAAACAACAAAATAGGGTATCAATAAGTAGAGAACCCATATGCTCAAACTTTCGAACACATTTGAATGTAAATGAAAAATACACCTTAATATTTCAACTTCTAAAAATATTTCATCTTTTAAAACTAAGTGAAAAATAAGAATAAAAACGATGATATTTTAACTCATTCATTCACAGAAGTTTCAATAATTAATTGAACAATAAATTTCTTTAGGAGTGATGAATAAATTATTCCTTGTTTAAATATTTAAATAACTGTAATAGCAATGCTGGCAACACTTGGTGACTAGTTGGTTCGCCGATATTAATAATAGATAGAATTTTAACTCCATCCTTAGTGCCTTAATAGCTATCTCAACAAAATATGTTCACAATTTTATAGGCAAATAAATTGTGATACCTTTTTAATAACTACACTAGCATTATTTGGAATTTGAATATTAATTGCAGTAGGGAAGTGATTAAAGTTGATAACTAATTTCATAACTTTCTGGCAGAATGGGAGCGTGTGGAAAAATATATTTAACGACGAAAATACACTGAAGTGACAAAAGTCATGGGATGACTGTTAATATCGTGTCGGTCCTCCTTTTGCCCGGCGAAGTGCAACAACTCGACGTGTCATGGAGTCCACAAGTCGTTGAAAGTCCTCTGCAGGAATATTGAGCCATGCTGTCTGTATAGATGTCCATAATTGTGAAAGTGTGGATGGTGCAGGAGTTTGAGCACGAACGGACCTTTCGATGATGTCCCATAAATGCTCGATGGGATTCATATCGGGCGATCTAGGTGGCCAGATCATGCGCTGGAATTGTCCGGAAAGTTCTTCAAACCAATCGCGAACAGTTCTGGCCCGGTGACATGGCGCATTGTCATCCATAAAAATCCCATTGTTGTGTGGGTACGTGAAGTCCATGAATGGCTGCAAGTGATCTGCAAGCAGCTGAACATAACAATTTCCAGTCAATGATCGGTTCAGTTGCACCAGAGGACCGAGTCCATGCCATGTAAAAACAGCCCACACCATTATGCAGCCACCACCAGCTTGAACAGTGCCTTGCTGACAGTTTGGGTCCATGGCTTCGTGGGGTCTGCGCCACACTCGAACTCTACCATCAGCTCGTAACAACTGAAATCGTGACTCATCTGACCACGCCACGGTTTTTCACTGGTCTAAGGACCAGTAGATATGCTCACGAGCCCAGGAGAGTCGCTGCAGGCGATATCGTGCTGTCAGTAAAGGCCCTCGAGTCGGTCTTCTGCTCTCATAGTCCCAGGAAGACAAATTTCGCCGTTATTCCTGCAGTTATTTGGCGAAGTGTTGCGTGTCTATTAACATCGACCATTCTGCACAGACGTCGGCTTTCTCGGTCGTTAAGTGCAGGTGGTCGCCCACTGCGCTGTCCATGATGGGATGGGATGCCTGAAATTTCAGACTCTCGGCGCACTCTTGATACTGTGGATCTCGGAATGTTGAATTCACTAACGATATCCGCAATGGAATGACCCATGCGTCTAGCTCCAACTAACATTGCACGTTCAAAGTCTGTTAATTCTCGTCGTGCCGCCATAAATCACGAAAAACCTGTTCACATGAATAACTTAAACACAAATGAAAGCTCTGGAAAACGAATTGCGCATTTATACTTTTTCGCTGCGATACTACTGCCATCTGTATATTTGCATATTGCTATCCCATGACTTTTGTCACTTCAGTGTATTTACATTTAACTTATTATAATGTTGAAATTTTCTGATAACTTTTATTATTTGACTTCCTATAGGCAACTGGGTGTATTAAAATAGTTCAAAATTGCCGAATATGAATGTTCTTAAACATAAATGAAAATATTACTGTAAAGATCCCTATTAATGAAATAATTTAATTTCTTAAGAGTATATAAAAGAAATAACTTTTATTGCATATATGTGAATGACATTTACTAATTTCTGTCACCAGAAATAATGAAAAAATATGTTTCAATTTATTACTGAATAAAATTTGTTTAAAAATAGTTTTATATTGGAAAAATTCTATGAATTTAAAACTGATTTTTCTTCGTTATTAGTAAAATATGGCAATAATTATATTCTGAATGTATTTTAGTTCCATTCTCTTTCTAAAAGAACATCCTTACCAGTCTTTTCCCAAACACTCTTTTCTAATATAAAGAATACAATATTATTTATAATCTTCTATCACTCTTATTTATCATTTGATAACTCTTGTTTTACTCTTTATTTTCCCATTATTGTCGATTGATTTTTAATTGAAGTAATCAGCAAAATTTTTTGCATTTTAATTGTAATACAAAACATTTTCTATAGACTCTTTTTTATTTGTTTTCTGATAATGTCTCCACACAATTAACATACAGTTACTAACTGAACTTTCCAACATTCTTGGTTTCACAATGAAAAGAATATTTTTAAGAAGGGTCATAAATCAAATAAGTTAAGAAGACACAAAGCAGATTAGAGATTCATAAATTTTCAAAATTTAAATTTCTTTGTTCAAGAAACATGATTCAAAGAAACCAATATTCTTGGTGAACTGTCTACTTAGAAATGAATATATCAGCAATGGTAACAAAAATTTGATAACTTCAGGGATAGTTTTCGAAAAAAAATTACAAATAAGATATATGTTTGTCTTACAGAATATTGTATAAGTTTGTTAAATAGAATTAAGATTTTTCTTCCTTTTTTCTTCATAATATTTTAAACATTAATATTTATATTTAGATAGAAAAGATAAAGGAGTAAATCTAATTAAAAAAGACATAATTATATATCTTTAACCTTCATAACATAATTTATAAATAAAAGACATAATTTATAAATAAAAATTTTCTCATAAAAATGTCCTTCGTTTAATTAACCTTCTATAACATGAATTTATAATCGTATGACCAAAAATATATCTGTATCTATATTACAATGCTCATAATTAAATGCACCATAACTTTTCCCAAGATTCGTTTTTATTTCGCTTTCTGCTAATTTATTGAAATGTAAATCAAATAATTTCTAGAAACGAGGTCAATGGGTTTTTTTAATGTTTTATTGGCCGATTTCTGTGGTAGATTACTTTTCTGATGGAATTATTGGAAATCAGTGTAATTAAGCAGAATTTTTTCAGTTTATCTTTGATATCCAGTTATTTATCCGAATCAATCGTTTCAAGACTTCTGAGTAGTAATTAAATATTGCTCAGAAAGAAGTAATTAAAATTTAAAAAGCCTCATAAAACAAAAAAAATAAGATAATTTTTTTAGTTTTTGTGTTTTTAAACCAGACTGATAGCATTTGAAAATTAAAACTTTTTTTTTGGAAAAAATAGTTACAAGAGTGACTTTAAAGATTCTGGCAACAAATTAAAAGTCTGACAAAAAACGTATTTAACAAGACAGGATCATACACTGAAGTGACAAAAGTTATGGGATAGCAATATGCAAATATACAGATGGCAGTAGTATCGCAACGAAAAAGTATAAATGCGCAGTTCGTTTTACAGAGCTTTCATTTGTGTTCAAGTTATTCATGTGAACAGGTTTTTCGTGATTTATGGCGGCACGACGAGAATTAACAGACTTTGAAGGTGGAATGTTAGTTGGAGCTAGACGCATGGGTCATTCCATTGCGGAAATCGTTAGTGAATTCAACATTCCGAGATTCATAGTATCAAGAGTGTGCCGAGAGTATGAAATTTCAGGCATCCCATCCCATCATGGACAGCGCAGTTGGCGACCACCTGCACTTAACGACCGAAACCGCCGACGTCTGTGTAGAATGGTCAATGTTAATAGACACGCAACACTTCGTCAAATAACTGCAGGAATCAATGTGGGGCGTACGAGGGACGTGTCCGATAGGACTGTGCGGCGAAATTTGTCTTCCTTGGGCTATGAGAGCAGAAGACCGACTCGAGTGCCTTTACTGACAGCACGACATCGTCTGCAGCGACTCTCCTGGGCTCGTGAGCATATCGACTGGTCCCTAGACCAGTGGAAAACCGTGGCTTGGTCAGATGAGTCACGATTTCAGTTGTTACGAGCTGATGGTAGAGTTTGAGTGTGGAGCAGACCCCACGAAGCCATGAACCCAAACTGTCAGCAAGGCACTGTTCAAGCTGGTGGTGGCTGCATAATGGTGTGGGCTGTTTTTACATGGCATGCACTCGGACCTGTGGTGCAAGTGAACCGATCATTGACTGGAAATTGTTATGTTCAGCTGCTTGCAGATCACTTGCTGGACTTCACGTACCCACACAGCGATGGGATTTTTATGGATGACGATGCGCCATGCCACCGGGCCGCATATAAACTAACCTTCCATTGATAGGAACCTTACAAAAATTTAAGCCCGCTGATTGGTGGGACTCATCCTACGTCAGGACCTGTGATGTCAATTGATATATTTGTGTACTAATAGCGATCCTTTGTCGTTTTTTTTTTGATATAACTACTTAATACATATTATTTTTTCATTCTTTTTGAAATGTCTGTGTTTTCGGAGACTAAACTTCGAACTTCATTTTGTAATGAAGTTGAATCATATGCACAGAATGTAATTACTGTTCGCAGCGATGTGAAAAATTTACAATTTTTAAGAGACAAAATAATATAATAATAAATTCCCATTTTTCAAGCCAACTTTCATTTACCAAAATTTTTTATTTACATTCGGAAAAATTTCAAGGATTTTTAAATGAATTCTAGTTTTTTTCTTTCTTTCTGAAATAAACTTTTTACAAGGAATTTTTTTTGGACCAAACTTGCTACATATGCGTTAATTTGGGGAAAATAATATTATTTCTGTTGTGTTTTTTACAGATATAGCTCAAGAATATAGAAGAGATAGAAAGCAGCACAATTTGAAGCTTATAACAGTTAGCTATTCAAAATCTTTTAATTTGAATGTTTTTTTTTAATTGACGCAAAAAAATTCTAGTTAGCTAATTTTTATAATAGACGGCGCCATGGTGAAATTTTAATTCGTTTCCAAAAGACGAATATTTAGAAATGTTTACAAGTGAATAAAATAAATGATACAAAGAAACTAATTTTAATTGATGCAGAGATATTTTTTGTTCACAATCTCTTGTTTATTTTGAATTAAAATTCGTGTTCGTCAATTTTCTGAATTTCGCTAACCATTTGTAGCATTCTAAAATTTTCACATCACTGAGTCAAAAAAAATTTGGTCTGGAATAAATGATTCAACTTCATTATAAAATGGTCGGAAGATTTGTCTCCAAAAACAGAGACATTTCATAAAGATTGAGAAAAAGAAACTGTATGAATTTTTTATGTCTAAGACCAGAGAAGCGCTTCGCTAATTTTAACACATCACATTTCATGACGTAGGATGAGTCCAACCAATCAGCGGGCTTAAATTTTTGTAAGGTTCCTATCAATGTAAGGTTAGTTTATATGCCACCGGGCCAGAACTGTTCGCGATTGGTTTGAAGAACAATCCGGATAATTCCAGCGCATGATCTGGCCACCTAGATCGCCCGATATGAATCCCATCGAGCATTTATCGAGCATCATCGAAAGGTTCGTTCGTGCCCAAACTCCTGCACCATCCACACTTTCACAATTAAGGACGTCTATACAGACAGCAGGGCTCAATATTCCTGCAGAGGACTTCCAACGACTTGTGGACTCCATGACACGTCGAGTTGTTGCACTTCGTCGGGCAAAAGGAGGACCGACACGATATTAACAGTCATCCCATGCCTTTTGTCACCAGTGTATATTAGCCTTCGGATGCCGGATTGTAAAAATATATATTATTGCAAATAGGTATTTCACTGGGAAAATTCCACTTTCTCAATAATTGCATTCAAATCATTTGGAAACTGAGAGAATTTCTTCCATTTTCTTATGTCGACAAAGAGATGACTGGAACTCTAAAGGCCCATGTGCATACTTGCGTATCAATGCTTGAATACTTGGGAGGTCGCTTTTAAATTTTATTTCGTGACAAAAACATTTTTGTCATCAATAACCAGTTGTTTCAATGGAAAATCTATTATTATTATTATTTTGAAGATTTCCTGCTTAATATACTATTGAGCCTATTCAGGGCGTGCCCAAAAGGTGATTTTGAAAAACAATAAACAATGATGGAAGGAGATAGGAATATATCGTTATCGCGTAGTAAATTAGTAAAGCAATATCCCATCAAACGGTGATTCAAGGTCATATTTCCATCGGCACGTGTCACGGCAGATGACTATAACAGGTGTAGTTAAAAAGAAATCTCAATTTTTATTTTATATAAGAAATTTGTATCTTTCAGAATACGCTATCAATTTCAATATTTTTCACATTTATGGTTTTCCCGAATCTGTGTAATTTTCACTCAGAATACTCATGTTTTCTCTTTCTCAAATATTCTTCTTAAGTTACAGTGCAGATTTATTCTAGAAAAAAATAAAAACTTTGTATCATTGGGCCTGTAGTCTGAAAGTTTTAAATACTTTAAATTTTGTATTTTATTATTTTTTTACGGCTGATTTTTCTAATTTCCGCTTTAAACCATTGCGTTTATGATTGTTGCTCTCTTAAACAGTGAAATGAAAAAAATCCAAATACTTTTTGTTTGATAAACTTCATAATCTGACTCCAATTTTCCCGTAAAGAGATTGTCGTTTTCAAAAAAAATTAAAAAAAAATATTTTTTGCTATATCAAAACCGAAAATAAATTTAAAAAAAATTAATTAACTGATTGAATTTGATATAAAAAATATAATATTAAGACATATTTCTAATTATTCCTTTAAATTAAATAGTTATAGATATATATCCTGAAGTTCAATAGAAGAAAAAAATATCTATTTTGTCTGTTACCAAGGTTACCAAGTTAATACATATTCACTGTTTGAATAAGCAGATCGCATTGATCTCGCTTAAGGTGATTAATCATCTTTCTATTAGAATAGCTATTCTGATAGAATAGCTATTCTAATAGAAAGAAGCTATTCTGATAGAATAGCTTCTATTACAAAATCCTATAATCATCCAATATTTCCTTACACATTTGAGAAAGCATATCTTCCTTTGAATATAAGAAATTTAATCAAAAATTTTTCACATATTTTAACTGTAAAAGTTATGTTTACTTATCGAATAGGAAGGATAGAGTTAAGGAAAGTTAAAGGAAATTGCTTAAACTTTCAAATTTCATTTAATCCCTGACAGTTAACTAGAAATTTTTATAGATACCTATATAAGGTGTATGTATATTCCTTTTCTTTTTATTCATTTTAAAATTTTATCCCCGAGTCCTCCAAAGACGTCAAACTTTATTTTTCTGAATTCTACGCCATTACTCTAATTCTTTTCGCTTGTTTGCTATATCTTTATCATTTAACACCAGTTTCGATTTTTTATAATATTTTTTCACTTATTACTATAAAATGACTTTCTTTTTAATATCATATAAATTGATTTATATGCGTGAATGAAATATGTTTTATTTTTTATGAGAAAATACGATGAAAAGTATGGCAAAGAGAAGAAATGAATGAATGTGAAGGAAAAGATGTATGAAAGGGATGGAAAAAATGTTTGCAAATTCAAACAGTGTTGAAAAGGAGATGGATTAAAAAAATGTTAAAATATCTAAATACAAGTATTATTCAGACAATAATGTTTACTTTAATTGTTATCACATGTTCTAAATGAGAATTGCTTAAACTAACTTCATTGACACATTTTTTTCCTGCATATCAGCTTTCTTTTAGAATTGATGACTTTTACTCTTTTTTAGGATCTATTATTTTAAATATGATATTGAAAACTGCTCTTTCAGATCATACGGTTTTCTCTTTAGCATTAAAGTATTAATCATTGGTTTTTGAATCGCACTCTTAAATATGTTTATTTTTGAGAATATTAATTATATGTTTATAAGTTTTCAACATTATTAATGATGAATATGCTAGTAGGTAAGTAACTTAGTTGAAATAATCATTAATTTATAATTTCATTATAGATCATTTAATATCACAACTAATTGACTTCTGTCTTAAAATAAAGCATAGATATCAGTATTAAATATGAAAAAAATAAATAGAGGAAGCATAGAAAATGTATATTATCGAATGTGAAAATTCCTGTTTATAAATTTCCCGAAAAATTTCGCACCTTCAATAAATTTGCATTTATTATTAAAAATGAGAGCAATCATTGAGAATAGTAAAAATCATTTATCACTTCATGGAAAAAATCTTCTTTCACAGGATCTCTCTATCGATGTACTTAGACGTTTCAGATAAAAATAATTAGCTTTTAATCTTTTAAAGGAAATTGCGAAAAACTTGTGAGAATATCTATATGTTAGTTGGTTCTTTACATCAATAAATTAGCCTAATGATAAAAAAGTTCACGATTTATTTTTATTGCCAGAAAGCTAAATTTGGCTATTCATTTCGAAAATTATCAGCTTTGTGTATATATATGTAAAAAATTCAGTTTGAATACTACATACATTCAACAGTTTTGGTAGAATAACCACAGAGTTTCTATGAACATTGTTTTTCATCAAAGTGCCATTCAAAACCCATCTTCTACAGATAAGATAATTTCAGTTGCACTGTGAAGTTCCCACGATTTTAGACAACCATTCTCAAATTATACTAAAAATTATATCCCAGGGCAGGGAAATTTTCTTTTAGCAAATACAAATGTACATAATTTTGATATATATCAACGAGAATTACGATTAATAAAGTGAAAAATAATACAGTTTTAAGCTCGCAGATATATTAGATTGTGATTTAATGCTTGACAATAAGCAACCACCGCCAAAACTTGATTATCCACGCGTGTTTGAAATAAGTAGGCGAAGATTGTTAAAAGCGCTTGATGGTAACTGATTTGAACTAACTGTTCTAACCTGCAAATGATTTCAAGGATGAAAAAAATATACCCAAACGAAGTGGTAGAATGCCCGCACTTAAAAGAAAGCCTTTAAATAACCTTTGTACAAATATCAAATAATAGACTGAAATTATTAAATGAAAAATTTCTCAAGTATAGATATTTTAACAAGGTTTCAACCGTCATAACAAAACCCAGCGGTTTAATACAAAAAACCGCTAATAATTAAAAAGTTATGAGCATTTAAATTTTTTTAAAGGGACTCCAAATATAAACAAAGAGCTGTTCAGATTTATTTTATTTTAGAATTAATAATTTTAAATTTTTTGTAACTGCTTACCTTTGCTGTAACTGCTGACTGCACATGCTACTGTTTTGCTTACTTCTACCTCGTGTTTTATTGAGCGTTAATAACGTTATTTTTACCATTCGATTATTTTCAATGTTGAAATTTTTTCAACTTTATTTGTTAGCTATAAATAGGCACTGATTGCTCTTCTATATTATTTATCTAATCAAGGTTGTGTTTTGACCTTCGAAATTACAAAATATGTTAATAATTCTTCCAGTTTTGTTTAAATGTGTATATAATGGATACTATCAGCAGGCGTTGTCGAAAACAGAAAGGCAGAAAAGTTATTATAGAAAATCTATGAAGGAAAATGTCCCTGATGTGCAAAAAATGAAATCATCAATATTTGCTTCATTGTTCCATAGTTCATCTACATATAAGACATTTAAGCATAGTAAATGTCCAACTGGTCCTAATTCTTGGTGTTTTTATCAGAGGGTTCTGGCTAACAATGAAGAGCCAAATTCTCATTCAGCAATGAAAACAAAATTATTAGAAAAGGTGCCAGAAAAAATACTTCCCATCAATCAAAGGCTTGCTAACAATGAATTGCTGGCATGATGTGCTTCTGGTAAAACCCAAAACGTAAATGAACGCATCCCCAGCATCATTTGTAAAAACTGTTCCAAAGAAATTTTTGTTTCTAAAAAAAGATTAGAAATGGCAGTAATTACTTCTGTTGGGGAATTTAATTTTTGGTGTTTTAATAGTATTAACTTAGAAAAGAGTACATTTAAGGCGACATCTTTAGAAATTGCTCAGAGACGTGACAAACGACGTATGACTCAAAGTGAAAATACGATCTCTAATGTATGGAAAAAGAAAAGAATTGCAAAAAAGATTTCTAAATCAATCAAAATCTCAAAAAAATATTGAAAAAGAAGGGGAATCTTATGCTTCTGTCAAATTTTAATATTTTTACCCACTTATTTTTCAGTATAAACTATTTTTTATTGCGTTAATTGAATTATGTCGTTCCTAAAAATCTCAATATGCCAAATTGCGTTGTTTCATTTTAATATTTTTTTTCTCAAAAAATATGTTTTAAACTAAAAAATAAGATATAATTATGTCTGTTGTTCAGTAAAATTAGCATTTAGTTATCCGAAAAAAGGAAATATTAAAGGCAAGTATAAAAATATTTTTTAATGCTTTTTTCTCAGAACTATATTTTATCAGTTTTACCTGTCTTCAAAATGTTCCATGCGTCTTCATTTTTGATTAAATTTTATGAAATTTCTTATAAAGTATCCTGACATGCACTGAAATAAATCTTGGTATCCATTTTACATTTTGGCTTCATTTAGATAGTTAAAAATTGGTTTTGTTGTGAAAAAGCCTAAAATTTTAATGAAAATTAAATACACATAAACAAAAAAAAAACCTTCTTAAAAATTTTGAATGAAATCACAAAATAATACGTAAGTATATTTAAAATGCCTTTATGAATAGAAATAAAGGAAAATAAAGGAACAAATTTAAAAAAATTATAAAGCATGGAACATTTTTAAAAATTAAAAAAATTACTTAAATTTTTAATTTTTCTAAAAAAAATTGTAATCAAACATTTAAAAAAAGTTATTTAGTTTATTTACACTCCAGAGCTTATGTGCAAAGAATTTCATAACTTTGAGTTTATTTTTAAGGAAAAAGATTATTGAGTCCACTGTCCCCATAATAAGAAACCTGAAAAATTAATGGATTAAATTCAATTAATAAAAATTTGCTAAATGCTTCTTTTAATATTTAAATTGCTGGTAGGCAAAATTTATGACCCCCTTTAAGAATTAAAATCAAACATTGCTACAAGAAAGTTTTATCCATCTCCTGAAAATTTGAAAAATCTTACATTCTCTCAGTAAATATATAAACGTGGACAACATGTAAGCAATAATAAATTAAGAGAAAAGTGCTGAGCTATGAATGAGAGTTTAGAAATCCACAAGATTAGCGATATGAAGAGTATGAAATCATAATTGCTTGCAAACATCTCTCATGATAGCTGAGGTTCAAGCATATAGACCTCTTGTCAGAAGAATCAATAATGGCATTAACTAGGTTTTATATATTTAATCATTTTAGATTTTTTCACAAAAATTTGACGATTCATTACATTAATTTGACGATTAATAACATTATTAAAACATTTCATAAAATTTCCCCTAAGAGACTATTTATACGAGAAAAATAAGCTGCTTTGATTTTTTCATGCAGTCTCAATAAAGTTTAATGATGTTATTCATGACTTTATTCAATACACAGGATGGAAGCAAATCTTTTTCTGATTACAAAAAATAATTATGAAAGAGTCATTGAATTCAATGTTGAGAGGCGTTTGCTTATCGGCTATTACTGTTGAATTCAAATTTTTGGGTTATATAAAGGGCAAAGTGTTTGCAGTGCCAAGTGAATATGCTGATACTCTCAATGTTAGGATTATAGATGCTGTGTCTAGCGTGATACCTAAAACCATTGACTACCCTTGCCGAGAATAATGTCTTCGCCTTCTTCGAGGTACCAAGGGTACTTACATTGAACCTTACTGATGTAAGTATGATAGTTTTATTATAAACATTTTAAAAGTGCATCGGAATGACTACATACCAGATTATTTCATTAAATAGATTTTAGCAACATTTCTTATAATCAGTGAAACTCTATGTGGCTATCTTAGATATTGAACAATATCGGCAATATGAATCCTTAATTTTTTTAATAAATAAATGCACAGAAAACTAAATTATTGCCTTTAATAAAAAGAAGCCAGAAAATTTCCTATTTCAGATAATGTTACTAAAAGGAAAAAAAAGTTGCATTTTAGATGTCATTGTAAACACAGAAGTAATGGATCAGTATTAATTAAAATATTTAATTCTGTAATGTTCACATTAATCAAATTTAAATGTCCATTATCATCAATTCGAATTTAGTTGAAAAATAAAATGAAAGGAACAATAACAGAACTAATTTAACGAGATGCATTTCCTTTTGATAGTATACTTATAATACTGAAAAATTTGAAATTTCATGAGTTTCAAGTCTATTATTACTAATGTGAAACCCTTACAACTTAGAAAGTAGAAAATAGATATTTATTACCAAACTTTTGCTGAAATGAAAGAAGCATTTTTAACCACTTAAAATGATTCCTTTCATGCATTACAATATCTACGTTGTAATTATTCTGAATACTGAGAGCAGTTTAAAAAATAAATTCGTAAACTGAAATTCATCACACTACTTAATCTCCGCTTCATTCTTCCTTTTCACAGTCCTTTTCTGTTTCCTGACGCTGTTCATTTATGTTGATTTATTGCTACAACATTGTTTTCACACCACCTAGCCCTAAATTAAACATGTTTAGCTCTTTCAGACAACTCGCACTTAATTATCTGCTACATTTGATGAGTATTATCTAGACGAAACGCTTTTTAAATCATGTGCAGAACACTGTCTTTAGCATCAAGAATAATGACGACAGAATTTAAGAATGGGATTTAAAATGTCTTGCATGTTGAAAATTAAAGCATGCTGCAGAACAGCTTCCTTAGAGAATTGATTTATGGCATCCTTTTCAGGCTCTTAGCGAACAAGAAATTGAGTTTTAATACTAAAGTATTTTCCTTTCTTCGTCCTTTGTAATCCGACCTAAATTCCTCTGATATTTTGTGAGAGTTTTAATTGCGAAGATAACTGAAAATTCATGAATCAATTGGACAAATTGAATTAGGAAAAGGTTTTTTTCCCTCGTAGATAATTAAATGTCAAATGCTAAGAACCATCTTTAAGTTTCAATGAAATATTTCATTTAAAGATTATCTAAAATATGCAAAACATATTGTGTAGTTTTACAATTTATAAATAAATATTTTTAAAAAATTTAAATTTTCAAACTTGAAACTTTAATATACCACTAATATAATAACTATAAAGTAATAAACAAGTAGGAATGGTCTCCCAAAACTTCTTTGCATACGCTCTAAGGGAGGCGTTTATCAAGATGCTTTTCATAGCTTTGACACAAAGTAGTTACGAAATATTTGCCCTACCTGTGAATTGATCCTTTTTAAATATATGGAGGCGATCTGGAGGTTTTTGACGATTACTCCTTGGGATGTGGTTAATAACATTCAAAATCGATTAAAGATGTGTGTTTTCCAACCAACTGAAACAAAAATTGGACAGAAAACTATATTTACAGTCATTAATCTCTACAACACATTTATTATATATTTAAGTTACTTCTTTTTTGAGCTACCATATTAACATATCTTTAAAAATGCAGATCGACATATGGTTAACCCTACATTAAATATGGAACAAAATTTGATACTTTACTACGATATAGAAGTTAAATATATTCATTTAGCTCTATGTGTTTTGTTCCTATCATGTTAACTTATATTCGAACAGTCAGATAACTAGACGTATTCTGAATATATATATATATATATATATATATATATATATATATATATATATATTATAATAAAAATGCAGCTCGAAATGCGTTGCTAAGCGCAAAACTGGAGAACGGCTCGACCGATTCGGCTAATTTTTTTTTAATATTTTCGTTAAGACACGAGAATGGTTCTTATGAAGAGAAAAAATTAAAAAACTGCGTGGAAAATAGTTAAAACGACACTTTTCTTACTTTCCCGCCAAAAATCTTCATTTCCTTCCCCCACACCGAGTGAGATAGCAGGAAGTAATAAATTATGATTTGTTTTGAAAGAAATACGCGGAGTCAGTTGGTTTTCATTCATAGATAACGGGATGTTTAAAAAAGAAAGAAAATACTTGCTTTTATGCAGCTGATTATGCTGATTAAAAACATTCTCCTCAACGGACTTGAATATCATTTTTTCGTTTTTTAATGTTGCTATTGATCGTGTTCTGATATAAAGTTGTTTTTTTTTGTTGTTCTGAAAGATAAAAATTCTTTTTTATATATAAATGCGGCATTAAGAGCTCTTAATGTGTTTATTTTATTCTTGAAAGGAGTAATGTATTAAACGATTCTTTTTATTTTCTTAGTGTTTAGTCTCTATGAATATTTAATCTATACCTGCCTAAAATATAGTCTGGGCAGGGAAGGAAAAAAAATCAAAGGAAAAAAGGGTTTGTAGGAAGAAAAGTTATAAAGAAAAAATAAATATAGAAAAAAAAAGCTCTTGCAGAAAAAAAGGAAGGGAAAAAAAGAAACGAAGGATGTGTATGTCACTATTATTTCCTCTGAGCGCAGCATTTTCCAAGCTGTTTTTAAATTTTCACATGTCTTGAAAACCAACTGTTGTTAGCGTTGTGTAACTGTTGTTAGTGTAACTTTATTTGTTTAGTGTGTTTACATTTAGACCCATGCCACCTATAAGACGCGGGCGTAGCAATTTGGGCCGTAGAACTAGAAATGCTACAAACCAAGCTAATTTTCAATCTACTTGGACTGCACAACAACTTGAAGAACGAAATGAAATTGAAAGGATTAGAATATTAGAATCACGTGCAATGCGTCGTGTTCAAGCTACTTTCAATATTTCACGTGCGGCATTCAGCTACGATGTTTCAATTGACTACAGTTCCTACCAATGCGTTGCTATTAGATCTATGAACTTAGTTTGCTCACATTGTAAGGCATTGAAATACAAGAATGAAGCAAATGGATTGTGTTGTGCAAATGGCAAAGTGAAATTAGTGCCATTGGTTCGGCCACCAGAGCCATTGTACTCATTGGTTTCAGGAATTGGTACGAATT
>JAOUZG010026054.1:4563725-4579869 GCA_026289955.1 Argiope argentata | reverse complement strand
AACTGATCCCATTAAATAAACTATGAAAAAGCTTATTTAATGAGATCTTATTATTAAACTCGTAAATAGAAATTAGTATATTAATCTGTTGTGTATGCATAGTTTGTTCTAATCATTTGAAAAAATATTAATACTGATTAAATTCCTGTATTATTATTTTTATTGTCTATAACCTTTCTCTTTTCCAAAGTTATGTTCTCTTTTAAGCTATGCTCATCGAAATGGATAAAAGATGCGGTAAAATAATCATAGCTTCTTAACATCGAATTCTTAATTAATCAAAGATTTTATAATACTGTCGCTGCATCTTGAAATACTGATTAAATTTTATGACATATCCATTTTTCTTCGACTCTTGCTCTGATAGAATCAAACCAAACAAGTTTTCTTTGGCATGCTAGATTGTAACCTAAAACAGAGAAATCGATACTCCAATACCACCTCCATTCGATTAAATGCACTCTGCAAATTTCAATGGACTGGCGGCCATTGAATTGCTACTCGAATACAGAATAGTTTTCGGACAAGTCATGAATAGGGGATAGTTCTTTGTTAAGTCGACATAAGACGAACTGAGTTTTGATTGCGTTCACAAAGAGTCTTCACTAATTGACCAAGAGTCCATTTGCTGGAATGCCCGAAGATGCATCTAAAGATACTTATGTCTTCCAAAAGCCTTTGTTTGCGGTCGATTGATTAGAAGTATTTTGAACAATGAGAGGAATGTCTAATTAACTATGATTTAATTTGAATTGAGTTGAATTCTAAACAAATTCATCCAGATAATCAGATTCAATGCCGAACTTCAGTTATGAGGGGGAAAGGGGATTTTTTGTCTTGCAGAAATTTATTTTTTAAATTTAAATTAAATATGGAGAATAGCTGGTAGACGAATAGTCAAAGAATTGACTAACATAAGAAAATATTTTAAATGCAATAATAAAAGAAATTTCTTAATTTTTTTTTATTCTGAGAAAAGTATCAAATACTTTAAAAAATGGAAAAAGATTTTAGAATTTAAAAATATTATCTTAAAATGAAAATGGTATTTTTAATTATTATAAATCACAATGATCATAAATGAGGGCAATGCAAAAATTTATTTAAAAAAAGGCTTTATTTTTCAGACTAATATTTTCATCGAATGGTTATTAAAATGTAATAAAAATTCAATATTAAACGTTTGGTTGAATCTATTGTGCAGAAGGGAATTATTAGGAAAAATACTAAATCATTGAGTCATCTTTTTTTTTTTTTTTTTTTTTTTTTTGCAACGTACCATTTTTTGAAAATTTTTCTTTTATCTATTCTTTAGCAAAATATTATCAATTAAGAGTTCCATATATCATGAAAATCGAAAAAAAGTATTCTACGTAAGAAGAAAGTTTAATTTAAATTAAAAATGGAAATAGATTTAAAAACTGATACATTTTCAGATAGATATATATTTTTCTTTTTACTAATATTTGGAGAAAATATTTGTAATGTAACGGAATACATATTTTTTATAGAGTATTACAGAAAATAGCTGAAATTTATGAAATAATAAAATAAAACAATGGAAATTATGATCAAATAATAGCTAAGAATATCATGTAATGAAAGGATCTGAAGAATTTTAAAAATTTAGGTTCCAATTATATTATAAAATTTATTACGAAATTTTTTATTATGAATGAATATTTAAATTTTCATGGCGTGATTTCAAAAATATACAATTCCCATTAATATATTATGTTGATTGTAATCATGAAAAAAGCATAAATTTTAAAGTAATGTAAAATCTAATATAACTTATTTTAAAGAAGCTGAATAATTTTACTGAAAAGGAAAAACTGGAGTTCGTCAACATAATATAGAAATAATATTTAACCCCTTTTTTTCTATGTGTATTATATTAATCTTAATATAAAAAGTTTCTATGATTCATTTTAGGGCACAGATTCTTAAAGCTCAAATTCAAAGGTATTATTTCCATCTCAAAAGAAATTTAGGTTTTCTAACAAAATCTTGGGAGAAATTTGATAATTAGAAATTAAAAAACGACTTTTGTTAATGCTTTCCGAATATAAATATTTTAGGGATAAAATAAGCAGTTCTTGAAAAATGTGATGTATAATTTTCATGATAACAGAAACCACACTTTTATTACAACCATTTTATCAATAATAAAAAGTGATTTAACATTTCACTATATTAAGTTTTAAAAGTTATCTATTTTCTAAAGTTCAGACATCATATCTCAGAAAATTAATTCTGATTCTTTCTGAAGACTAGGTTGAAAGAGGAAACACGAATATTCGTCTTCGAAATGTTTCTCAAGACACAAAGATTAATCACAAGAGCAAAAATTGGCTCTTTCTAGGGAAGGTGCATCAGGTTCCGCGAAAGCCTGCGGTCAGCGGAGGGAAGGGGGGATCTTTGGTCTGTGCCCATTTTTCTGATGCGAAATCACAAGCAGCTATTGAAATGATGGCACATAGTGGAGGACATATGGCAAGAATCTTACATTTTAGATTCACGAACTGGTATAAATTCCTTATTTAAATTTTGATGTTTAAAACTTAAATCAAATTTTGATGTTAAAGAAATTACAAATTATACTAATCAGAAACACAATAATGATGAATATATTATAAATTGTTAATATTTCTGTAAAAACTGTGATAAATACTATGATACGTTTTTAGTTCTCTGCTGTAATTTTATTAAATGTCAAATAACTGGAATTTTATTATATTGGTTTGAAGCTGAAAAAACATGTTTTGCATGAAAGTGTTTGAAACATTTCAAGGGCCGTGGGAATTAAGCTTCAAACCAAATGTTTCAGTTTTTGCTGGAAATTACGTAGATTGGCTGAAGTGCTGAAAAATTTTGCAATTAGACAATAACGTAGATGCTTTAGTTCCTTATCTCACATACAATGCTGTATTTTGATTTGTTACTTAATAACTAATGAACCATAATAATTAATTAATCAAATTAAATTGATTTAATTAGCCAATCTAAATCCTAAAACTAGTTTAATATACCATGACTATAAAAGTAAAGTCAACAAAAATTCACTAGGCATTATTATTTTATGATTTCCTATTTATAAAACATAAACTTAAAAGAAACTTATTCAATAAATGTGAACATAGATACACAAGAAAAAAGATGCACATATCAATTAATAAGCTGTTTATTGATCCTAATTTAGTAATATGCAGAACAGACCTACTAATTCTTTTTTAAAATTTTTCCTACTTTTTTAATTCTTTTTTCCAAAATTATTCATTATGATTCAATAGAAATTCACACTCATATTCAGAAATAAGTAAATATTAAATAAAAATATACTAAACAGATATTCCATTTTATATAATTTAATTAGGTTAATATACCATTTTAAAGCGAAATGAATATTATTTTGGGATAGACGTCTTAAATTCAAATAATGATTACAAGACTTGATCATAATTTCAATAAGCAACCACACCAAGCCGCAATACAATAACTTGAAAGCCTTGCATTCATAACAAAATTTCTTGTTTTTGTCATCCCTACATGGTTGCTTTTAGAAATTAAGTTTAGAACTTACTGCTATAATTTCTAGAATCCTAAGTCAACCAATTAGATCATAAATTTAATAAAATTAACAATTGGTGCCAATAATAATCATTTTTAAAGTTAATTTAGAAAATTATAACAAATATTCATGTTTCAAAAATTTTTAAGCCTTCTAAATAAAATTACGTTTCTCTGAAGGGCTGCTGCTGCCCATTGTTCAAGAAACAAAGTGCTCAAGTTTTGTTTGCAACAATACCTCTCCCCCTTTCCTTCCTGGGAAATGGTGTCCTGTTGTATACCTTGGAAACAAAGCCTTTAGAGGGCTCAGAGAAAATATTTACACTTGCCCTAAGCCCTGCCACTAATATAATTTCCGAATTATCTCCATGCCCTTGATTTTATGAAGCGCATTGTTGCCATTGCTTTCAGTATGCAGAAACACTTTGTCTAACAATGCTTCTGCGGATAGAAAGCAAGCCCACTTCGGTTGCCTTTACGAATCAGCGGTGGAAAATGCTTGCATGAAATAAATAGAAGCTCGTCATATTCTAATCCTTGTTACAACAGTTAAGAGAAATAATTACTTTTTTCAAGCAAACAATGCAATATTTGAATTTGGAATCTGGGAGAAAGCATGGGATATTTGATTGTCGACAGTATTTTTGGTTTACAGTTATTTGGTTTCGACAGTATTTTTGGTTTAATAAAAAATATTTTTGCAAACTATGGTTTTAAGGTTGAGCCTTCCAATTGGTTGAATAGTATTATGGAATTATTTAATTTGGAAGTAATATTACTAGATTTTCACGTTTTTAGAAAACACTTTATAATTTTCTTTCCATTATTGTAAATAGTGTTCCCTAATATCATAATTTATAATAATAAATATGATGGACTTGTGCAGCATCCCAAAGAATTTTAATTTTTTTGGGGGGGGAGGGACGAATATCAATGATAACTCATATTTAATTATAAAAGTTGTGAAACATTATACATATCAAAATAATTAACTGAATGTTGAAAAATTTATGATTTACAGTCTTGTAATTATACTTATTAAAATAATAATATTAATAAAAGTCATGTTGCTGAGTAAATTCGGATCATGATGAAGCTTCGATGTCGTTATTTAAATTTTATCACAGTGCCCTCTGTAATTTGAATTTTGCCACTCCCTCTCATATGCAGAGTAAGCACACTTCTTAATATTTGAGTTATGAGTTTTGTGTCTGAAAGTACTCATGAAATATTTAAGCAATTAGTGGTTACAACGCTGGTTTAAAGCTGTTGTTGGCAATAAAGATTATTTGTATTGGATATCCTGCTTTCTTCTCTACCATTGATAAGCAACGTTAATATCAATGCTGGCTGATCGGCGTATTTAGATACATCACTGTTCTAAATATTTTGAGATGGATCTAAAGGTCAAATAAAAGCTTACAAAAATGTGGCTAACTATGTTTAACCCCCAGAAAGAAACTTTGGAAACTAAATTTAAATAACAAAAAAGTTGCATTGAGCGTTTCAACTACAAAAAGATCCAATCCACTGAAACTAATAACAAAATATTTTCTGTGACTGACATTATAAAATATTTTAAAGGTCTTTATATTGCATTGTGTCCTTTACCTGATGATGCTGGCTCAAAAGATGCTTGAAGATGGAAGAAACACTTAAAAAGGCAAGGTAAATTTTTTGTGCTTTTATCTAAGTATGATAAAGAAACTAAAACAGTTAATGCGCTTAAACATATTTCTATGAAATTACCAGATCTTCCGTGGTGTCCAAAAGTTGGAACTCTTTAAAACTCAAGTTGTGAATACTATTGGAAATAGTTCATTAATGATTTAGATCCAGAAATTTTGTTATTTTAAAAGTATACTAAAAATGATGCATCAAATTCAAAATGATCAATATATATTTGATTTACCGATGAAAGTTTAAGGAATTCGCTAAAAAATAAAAGATTCAAAAAATTTAATAGATCTAAAATTAAACTGCTAATAAAATCCATTTACTCTTTCAAAATTTAAAAATGAAACCAAATTCATTGTCAAAAGCTATATTTTTTATGCATTAAACAACAACAAAAAAAATACTTCAATTATTCTACCATCAACTCAATCTCCGTGTTTACAAGTGTTCTCTTCGTTTTTAGAACCAAGACGCATACAATTAGAAACAATTAGCAAAATAGACGTCTAAATAAGTAATATTAATGTAAAAAATTAGTGTTTCTTGTTATAATGCAAATAATATCTCAAGATCAAAATCTTCCTTAAGTAAGAATAAACAAAATAAAAAAATGCATCCTTCCTGGAGGAAATTCTTTTTTTTCTTTTTGTTTAAACATGATAAATTTAAGAATCATCCTCTTCAATGAGGAAACAATTAGCAAAAATTCATATCAATTGCTGCTTGTCTTCTAATCATTCAAGAGCCTTCTCGGATAACTATTGCTTGTTATTGGGAAAAAAAATTATATCGATAATATTTTACTGTGCGTTAAAAATTTACTATGGAATATCAAATAAAAGAAATAAAAAGGACTAACTTAGCAAGCTAATGGAAGGTCAAAACAAGAGTACATAACTATAAGTGCTTCCATTACCAATACATCTGTTGAATATCCTTTGATTTACATTACCAGTCTAAAAAAAGAAATACAATTTAGATGTATTTTTGATTCAGTTTCAAACAATACTAAATCACAAACACTAAGAAAAGTATTTCAGAAGACCAACAAGATTAACAATTCAATGAACAATGCAAAATTTTATGTTTATTTGGAAGTAAAAACTTTTTAATTCTTCTGTTCAGACTAAATAAGCTTTCTTAACATATGTGAGATATATCGAATTTAAATGTGTATTTGTTGTTGTAGGAAGAATTATGATAACTTTTGATATGCAATTAATGTTCCCTTTCCAAGAATTTGAATAATTTAGACAAATATCTATATTGCTAGGAAAAGGAAAATATATTCGAACTACCCTCTACCTTAACGATGAACTCATTTGGTGAAGATTTGTTTTTTTTTTGGAAAATTCTTATCAAGAAACCATATGATCAATAATCTATACCAATGTAATAAAAAAATAAAGTCACTCATAAAGGTATAGAGACACGAAAATTTTACATAATCACGTAAAAAATCATTTTCACATGATCTTATCATAATATATAACTTAAATATACAAATAAAACTAAAAAAATATCATATTTCGGTAAATACAAATCATAGTAACTCAAATAAAATAATACTAATATAATAATTATCACAGTTAGGTCAGAAAATTTTCACAAAAATTCTACTCAATGCATTTAGTAAAAAATCATTAACTTATTCCATACTTTTGCATTTTACGATCTTTTTTAACCAATTCGGTACAGATCTGAACAATTTTACTCAAATCATCCATTGATTTGAACCCACTTTTTTTTAGATATTTTTTTCAACTCTTCTTTCCTATAAAAATTGTGCTGCTTAATTTTTTTTGCTGCAAACAACCTCACTCATTTTCAATTGGAATTGCGATCTGCATTCTGGGCAGGATTTTCAGTCACCGTTGGACAGAGAGAGTGTGATTAAGAGTAACTTGCAAATAGCAGGAGTCTGGTTTTGATTGTTATTCTGGTTAGTTTTAAAATGTGTTGATGTTCCTAAGCGGCTTGTTCTTTTCAGTAAATCAAGCTTATCAATGGCAGGGTAGGTCATTTATAAAATTCCCCACATCACAGCTTGCCATGCAGCCGCAGATTAATTGATTATAATTTCCATATTTTACAATAAGGAACTGAGTTTTGATATGCAATGCTGTTTTTAGTGTTTTCCAAACTTTTGAGTTACAATCTGATCCGATTATACTTCCTTTTATCCAAAATAACGATATTTTCATAAAATTCTTGTGGCTGATTTACATGCATTTCAACAAATTCCAGTGTGATTTCACGATTTTCTTTGTCAATGTGGGGCTTTTGTCGAAGTATCTGCCACGATGTAGATATTTTATTAAAATATTTCTGATAATGTCAAGTTCAAAGATTTCCGGAACCTATTTTTATATTTAAGAACCGATTTTAATGTACTTGGTCTTGAATTAACGTTAATCTATCTCCCAATCTACTCTTTATCACCTATACTAAAAGATAATGGACTCCCTCATTTTTGGTTTCAATTTTTTTTTGAATGAATAAAGGTTAAAACAGTGTATTATTGAGCATCAAAATTTGCCCTATACAATTTCCCGATTTTTCATTTCCCCAATAGTTTATTCCCACATTTCGCACATGAATCTAAAGATATTTGTTTCTCATCTTTAATTTACGCTCCACCTTTTTTATGTTTAAACTTTTTATCTGAAAAATATCCATAATTTGAATTTATTGAATTTTTATATATTTCCTAAATTCCCTTCTAATATGTCTCAATACTTTTCTTGGAAAATGCTTGCGTTTAAATTGCATTTAAGAGTCTAGATGAAATTACAATTTTAAAATAGTAAGACAGGTTTCCTTCTATATTGTATACTAAAATTTAAACTAAAATTGATTTTATTTTAATTTGAGTAATGTTTTTAATTAAATTTACATGCTATGCAAGTGTTCCAGCGCTTTTTTGAACGACTGACATTAAGGGAGAACGGAAAAACAAACAAACAAAACCTCGAATTTTAAGTTGTAATATCGCTGAAAGTTTGTTTTTATTTATGTAGATAAAATAAATTAAAAATATATAAATATTAGAGTACATCTTAAAGTGCCACAAGGGCGTAAAAATAAAAATAAAAGTTTCGTGAAAACACATTTTTTGGAATTTTTTCAAAGACTTTTGCGTTTCTTGATTATGAAATATATATTTTTAAATAGGCTTATAATATGAATTTAAATATAAAAACAGTTTTATTATTGCGTTGAAACGGCATCGATGACGCTGAATCATCGGGGCTGATGTTATTGAAATTTGGCAGAGATTTGTCTGCACATGGTGACGACCTCAGAGCTAGTGCCTAGTTTGCAATTTTACCATGTTCAGTTAAGCTGGCGTTTCCACTATGAACTAAATGAGAGAGCATAAAGCAAATGGCAGAATATCCTTTTTTGGGAAACTGAATGATTTGCTTCTAGATGAATGGCCTACCAATGAATATATTATGAAGTGCTGGGGTGTTATTGTACATACCTCAAAATTGCTTTAGTGAAGTGAGTGTAAGAGAAATACGTAACACTTTTATAGAATAAATATGGTCCAGAGCTTCTATTCCCATTGTTTCTAGCAAAAGAATTTTATAAGTGATAACGCTTTATCATGCTAAATGCAGGAATTTATTAAAGTTTGAAAGTAGAAAAGGACCAAATCAGTTTGATTTCAACCTCACCGAATCTAGAGAAGACTCTAACGTTTATTTCATATTACTGCCTGTAAATATGTAAAATTTAATACTTGTATTTTATAAATGAAAGAAATAACTAGTGATGTAACAAGAGTTTCTAAAAAATCAACACTCTAACAGGAAAAGACTCATAAGCAATCCTGACTAAGTAACAATAAGCGCTTTGAGAAAGAAAGAAGCAAGAAAAAGTAAATAATTACAGACAAAGGTTGATTTTAATCATGGTTGAAAAAAATGAGACAGAAACGGTTACTGATGACGTTGTTCTTTACAAAAACAGGCAAACGAACCAGATTCTTTAAATATATTTTAAGATTCTGGTTGATTAACGCTATCTTTATGATGATCTCAAAAACGTTATAGACCAGATTATTCATAGAAATGAGTACTTTGCTACTTGAGAAATATCCTTTTGTTCTTGCTAAGTGATGAAAGTAAAATAAAAAAAGAGCTTAGTTTACGATGTTTTAAAAGCAATATCAAAAAGTAGAGGTGGAGCCATAAAGTTTAAAATTCCAAAGATAAACTTTGAGGCAAAAGCTTTGATCGAAATGACCTAACGTGACTGGGTTCGCACCTTGTTAAAACACGTTTCCAGTGACTCCCTCAAAGACTTCATACAGAAGGCAACTGACGATGAGACAAATAGTATTGTGGACTCTGATATCGACTTTTCCCTCCTTCCTTATCACACGCAAGTAGTGTAGAGAGCTTCGAAGCTGGAAACCAAATCGGCTCAAAATGTCTGCGATTCAATCACATGAGAAAGATATGCAAGGGTAAAAAATTGACTCATGCGTGAGTGTGCCAAAATTTCATCAAAAAATAGCTTAATGTGGCAATGAAGAAGAAACAAACGTTTTGCAGCTGCAGCATTTGTAATCATTCAGGATACAGAAATAAGGAACACAGAATTTGGCATTAAAGCATATTTTATTACGATTATTGTATTTTGAAATTAACTTTTTTTCCATTTGTAATAATTTTATATACATTTCAAACCTTCTTTTGTAACATTATGGTACAAAAAATTCACATAACATATTTTATCAAAGCTTATAATTTTTTTAATAAACTTTAAGCTACGGTAATTTAAGAAAGCTGCTGCAATGCAGAAAATTTTTAAAAAATTCTTTTTTAAACTAAAAGGCAAATTTCCCCTCTATTGACAATTTAAAATTAAAAAAAAATTAAGACCATTTTCGTTTCACCCTACTATACATCCAATAAAATGTAAATTTAGAAGATTTTTGAACACTGCGTCTAGACGCGTCGATCAACTATGAAGACGTCCGGATCATCATTGAAATTTTTTACACAGAATTTCTTAATGAGTGCCTTGCCTTAGACCTATATGGGAGGACATATGCTGGAGGTTTTCATCATTGTTTTTTATGGACTAAAAACTGTGCACGCTCTTTAAAATGGGTTTGCAATAATTCTCAAAAAAAAAATCCCTGAAGGCATTAACATTTTGCTACCATTAACAAATGACGTTAATTTCAATGCTGACATACCGCTGCATTGAAATCTCCAAGTTTATTTTATTTTTTAAGCCATTATTATTTTTCTAAAAAAATCAAAAATCATTCTTAAAGTTTCATAGAATAATTTTTAAAAAAATCTTGATTAAGTATTTTTATTTTTAGAAGTAAAGAAATTACTCAGAAAATGTATGTCTGATTAAATGAAAGCTTGTTTCAGCAAAATAACACAATTTTTGTTCATTATTTGTATATTAGGAGTAAATCAAATTTATAAATTTTTATTTGATAAAAGGAGAAAATTTAAATTTCGCATACTGAACATTAAAAATAAATATGATGTGATGACTGCAAAATCAAAATTAAATAGACAAGATGTAGATAAAAAGAGTATATGCCTTTCTTTAAATATATTTTTCTAGAGGCATCAATAGAATGAAATTTTAAATAACCTGTAAAAGAGAAATATATCTCAGTAACTAACATTATTTTAAATGAATTATGAAAAAGTTTTATCTCTTGTGCATCCATTTTTAAGAATGGTTACATATTTTCATTTAGAGAATTTCAATTTTTTAGTGTTTTTATGTAGAGTTGTTTCTATTAAATTATTACTGGGATTTGCATCAATATAAAGTATAATGTGTCCTTTCTTGTTTATCTTTTTATAATTTCCTTTTGAGAATGTTTAACGTAAAGAAGATTTTTTCCAATATTTATTTAGTGTAGAAAATAAAAGCCATTTATCTCTTCCTTTTCTCTAATAGTACGCTGAGTTGAAAAACGTCATGGAATAGCAATATGGAGTAGCAGTAGCATCGTGTACAAACTATAAAAAGGGGCAGTGCATTAACAAGGATTTCATTTGCATTTAGGTTCATGTTAAATGGTTTCTGTTTTGATTATGGACACACAGCCGGAATGAGCAAACTTTTCGCCCATAACGGATACGGATGCATGAGGCATAGAATTTCAGAAAGCATTCAGAAATTTAGCATTCTGAGATGCATAGTATTAAGAATGTTTTGAGATTACCTATTTTCAGGCATAACCTCCCACCATGAACAATTGCCATGAAATTGCCGATAGCCTGCACTTTCAGATCCTGTCGATACTGCTACGTTCAGTGGTGGCGGGGTGGTCGGCTCTACACAACAACAGCAACAACAAGACTACACTACTTAAAGATAGAGACAAGCGACATGTACAGAGAATTGTCAAAATTTACAAACAACCGCCGGAAACAATGTAGGTCGTACGATTAACGTGTTTATTCGGAAAGTGGGACAAAATTTGGCTTAAATGGCCTATGACAGCGAAACACCAATTTGATTGCCTTTATTAATAATGTGACATCGTTTGCATTACCTCTTCTGAGTTCATGACCAAATCAATTAGACTTTAGATGATAAAAAAACCTTGACATGATCAGATGAGTCACGTTTTACAGTTGGCAAAAGAAGATGATGGGATTTGAGTGCGGAGTAGACCCCACTAAAGCATGAATTTAAGTTATCGACAGTTTAATGTAAAAGTTGATGTAAAGCTCTATAACGGCGTTGACTATTTTTGCATGAATGGAATGGGTACTCTAGCGCAAGTTAAATCATCTCTGAGTGGAAATGGTTTCAGACTACTTGGAGATCACTTCATAAACTTTCCAAACAACGATGGGACCTTTTTGGATTGCAATACACCATGTCACTAGACCACACATGTTCACATTCTTGATTCTAGAAACAGTTTGTTTTTCTCAGACAGCCTGACATGAATCCCATCGAACATTTATAGAACATAATTGAAAAGTGAATACATGCACAAATCCTACGTCAGTAACGCTTTCACATTTATGAAGGTCTACAAAGGCTTTCAATATTGCTACAGATCAATATTGAACCCATTTCACATTATGTTTGGACACTTTGTATAGAAAAAGGAGGTTTATGTCGTTATTAAGAAGTATTCCATGAATTTTATCACATTAGTGTTTTATCCATCACAATACTTTACCTTTCACCCCATTCTTATAATTACGATTTTCTTTTTTCTGTTTGGTTTTTTAAAAAATAATTATTGGCGTTGTGGATACATTACTAGACCTTTTAAGAATCCTTAAACAAAAATATATAGAATAATGATTTTTTACTTTGTATAGATTTAATTGTTTGGTTCTTTTTCAAATAGTCTTAAAAAATGTCCAAATCTAGAATTGTAGCCAGAGCACTTTTAATGAATAAACAAGATACAAAATAAAGAATTATTTTGTGTAAAGAGAAAGAGACAAGAAGAACACTAAGTAAAAGAACATTAATTTCCTTTTCACTTTAAAATTCTTCATATTATAAGTCATAGCTTCTTTGACATTCATTTTGTTATGTTCTGAAAACATACAAAAGATTATTTAGAATAAAGGGCATTTTTATTTTCTTTTAATTGTGGTTATCAAACGCTACCAACGTAATATACTAGAAATTCAAAACATTTTGGGGGTTAATCGTAGCATAATATTATATATCTAACATATCGGCGATTATAAAATAAAAAAATAGAGAAAAATACCAAGCTGAGATATTTTAAACTGATTTAATTGCTTTTGTGTATTGTTTAGAAATGTGAGATCCATAATGATTTATCTATTCACTTTCGATTAAAAACACGCAAATATATTATAAATTTCAATTTCATTTCAGTTTCTTAATTTGTTCAGTTCCTTAATTGAACTTTTAGTAATCTGTAATAAGAATCAGTTCAATAAATCTCTAGAGCATACTTTGCATTTTAATCTTAATATTACCAGCATTAAATGCTTTTCTTGATGACACGATAATATTTAATCTTTGCAAAAGAGGCCAAATTGAAGATCCAAGCAGCCCTTTCATTTCAAAGGCTGTCATTTGATACTCGCTCCAGGAACAGATCAATATTTCCTTTAGTGATTAATTACTGTGTTTGTATATTTGTCTCGTGAAACATGGCAAACATGAAGGCTTGCGCCGGACAGATAAGATCCTATCCAGTACTCAGCTAACCACTTGAGGAAGGAGATTTCATAGTGTGTGCTGAACACGGCATTTCCAAGTTTAACAAAAGCCATATGAACATTAATTTTGCCCTCTCTTCCTTCAACAGAAATTTTTATTTTTAATGTTTATAAGCGAAATTCTTAATAGTTTGAATTTATAATGATAACAAACAGATTAACAAATTACTGAATAAGATTTTGGAATATACAATTACGTTACATTTGTCTTTCATATCATTTCTTAAACGCAATGATCTTGAAAATGCGTTATCAATAGGCTCTTTTGGTCATTATTAATAATGGCATTTGTGAAAAAGTATTTAGATTACTTTCATAGTTGAATCTTTAAATAATAAAAAATTATTATTTCCTTTTCCATTACTGAAAGTTATTTCGCGAAGTTCGGCTAATTTTAAAATAACTTAGATTGCCCATTCAAGTAAGGCAGTAAAATGTACAATTTTTTAAATAAACGGTGCCAATTACATAAATTTGAACACAATTCAGAAAGAATCTTACGAGTTTTGATTGCTAACTTAATATTTGTTCTATGTCTCTTCTTTTTGTCCATTCATGCAGTAGTTCATTTAAATATTAAGTGAAACATTTTTTTGCCGTATCTCGAATTTACTCACTATTACATAAATGGAAAATATTATGAAAGCGACAACTTTGAGTTAAATGAAGGCATACAAATTAATTTCAGAAAATTTAGAGAGCTATAAACAAAACAAAGCGTTAGCTTCATTTTTACATTGAGCTCAAACGGTTTCTGTTCCTATTCCTTCACAAAGTAATTACGAAATTACAATAGACGCAAATTTTTTGAGTAGCTTTTTATTTACTTGCCTAAGGAGAATTTTTTCCTTTACATTCAGATGCAATTACATTTATAGCGTTTTAGAAAGAGAGATTTAATTATTAACTATATTTATATTAGATTATTAAAACTAGTTTTATATAGTATTTTAATAATTTTATAATATAATATTGAAAAATTAAAATTGCTATCCTGTTATTATTCAATTCCTATTATTAGCTCACGCTCTCCATATATATACATATCTCGTTCAAATTGTTCCTTCATTAATAAAAGAATTTTTATTCATTCAATCATATTCAAATACATTTTTTAAAAAAAACTTGCAAAGGATGACATTTGATTTATTAATGCAATTTTTTCAAATATTAATTTTTTATTCATTAATTAAAAACTTTCTCGCCAAAGGTCTTCATTTCCCGGAATCCAAATAAGAAAAGAATCCAGTTTGTTTCTTCCTACACTAATGAGGTTAGGCTTGATATCTTTTACGACAATTCTTTTAAACGATTCCGCCTTTTTGTATGTTTTATGTATTTAAAATTAAACATTGTTAATTAGCCAATTTTTCCGATTTATTTTGAAGCCCTTTTGGATTAAAATAATACAGAAAAAAAGAAAATTAAAAAATTCTAATCTGTATTTCATTACCTCAAGAGATGTAGAAAATTCACAAATTTTGCGTTATCTCAATTGGCTTTGAATCCTCAATTTGTGTTAAAAATTCAATGCTAGTATTATTTTTTGATCAATTATTTATAGTTATTGTGATCGTTAGGCCTGGATAACCTGGCTGGTAGGCGTTGCATTCGCATCCCATGTTGAGAGTAATTCCACGGGCAGTAATTGGTCAGAAGTGCTCATTTGCTGTTCCAGTTATAAATTACGATATGTGGATAAATGAATGAATCATCAGAAGCTACTACACCTCTCCTTCCGTAGTAAAGCTTAACACGCGAACAACAATCGTAATGATATATATTAAAAAGTAACTAAAATGAAAAGGTTCCTAATAACCTAAGTAAGAATTGATTTGAACAAATTGTTTTTTTTTTATTTCTTGTTTTTTTTATACTTATTACTTTTAGAGCCATTTTGGCAAGTTGCAAAACAAGAATGCAACGCATAGTAATTTACAATATGTTTTGGTTGTTACTAATGACACTTTCAATGAACGAGCGCAATGATGGCTGCTAGCGATTTTAAGCCTATTGAGCGTGTCTTGTTTCTCACTAACGTTAACTAGGGCCAAGAATACGACTTTGCTACTTCATGCGTAACATACGCTTGCACAACCCATTTTCACAGGGTAGCAGATTCATGCACCTCACAGACGGACACACAGAGGAACAACCATGCTCGAACCCGGGAGGCCCAGATCACGGGGAAGACGCGCAACCCCTAAGCCAGGACGAAAGCAATTTGCAATCTAAAATTATTTATAAAATATTACGTGTGATTCAAAAGCCTGTTAACAATTAAAAATTCAATATGGAATATTATAAAATCATTAATGAAATTTAACACACTTGCTTGAAGTGACATGAGTTTTATTGACCCCCACCGCCCCCAAAACAGAAGTGCAAATATAGTGCTTCGCATGATGAACAATAACTAGTATAACAATTATTTTCATTTAGCAAATTTTATATTTTTTTATAACAAATGCTTAACATACCGACCCTCATTTACCAATAAACGAAATATGATATTTTAAAAAAGCATTGTTCTATATATCTGTTGGAGTGATGAGAAATTGTCTTCAGATGTTATATTTCAGCCTTCCTAAAGAGGTCGAATGATTACAGTGAACATACGACTTCAATTAACACCATAACCAATAATTGCACTGACTGAGATCTCGGAAAGCCAA
>JAOUZG010026054.1:4509099-4549395 GCA_026289955.1 Argiope argentata | reverse complement strand
ATATATATATATATACATATATATTGATTCCACATTAAACTGAGATTTGAATTAAAAAATATTTTCTTAAATATGAATAATTTGAATGGAAAATTGAAAAGAAGGATCATGTGAACAAAAGAACAGGTATTAACACCCTTAAAAATACATTTATGCTGTAAAGAAAAAAAAGACATCAGAACCAATCTGAAACCTGATGTAAAACTGAATCTTTCGTTAAATCTTTTGATTATCTAATAATATCAGTAAGTCTATAAACTTGTACGTTCAATTAAAAAAAACCTTAAGTGTAAGGTGTGTAAACTAAATAAAGCATAGGTAGATATAAAATTCATTTATTTTTCTATTACATTTTTTTCCAAATAATAAAATTAGTTTTTTTATAATCAGGGACTTTTGACTTTTTTTGCTGTTCTGCAACCGTCCCAGTCACACGCTGTAGCCAACACGCGTCCAAATTTCTCTGCAAACACTTCCCTTTGAATATCCGGGTATTTCAAAGCTGCTGCAGCTGTAAAGGCAAGAAAGAATCATTAGTGTCAAAATGCTGATAAACACACACACACACAAACAAACTGTATGAGAGATTCCATTGAATGACTGTGCAACACTTATTAATGAGTCATATAAAAGTTTAATATCTGCCACTTAGCAAAAATAAACCAATCACTCTTTGATCCATACATTGAATTAAAGATAATACAGATGGAGACTCCATAAAAAGACTTACCAAGAATCGCACTGTATATTTCTGCAACAACTTCAAAACATTTTTTCCCCTTTCTCCCTAAACGACTATATTGCACTGCTACTCTTTGATTCATAACTTTCTTGCATACATTAAGTAAGAAAGCAGTAATAGTTTTTCCCATGGAAGTAGCATAAAGGTAGCGAGCCTGAAATGAAATTTTAAAAAATATGTTTTAACTAATTTTTTAATTAATTTATTTAAATTTGCGATATTTTATAGGAAAAAAATTGTTACACTAAAATGAATTCAAATAATCCGTAATTCCAGCCATGGTTCCAAACTGGACCACCTGGATCCAGTTTGGGACTGAAAGGATGCAATTTTACTTATTATGAATAATGAATGAGTGATCAAATAAGTTTTTTTCTTAGTATTGTTTTAAATGAAATGAGCATTAAAATATTTTCTTAAAGATAAAATAAATAACTATCTCTTACCAACGTTGCTGTCAAATTTGTATCTTCTTTAAGTCGCATGTTCAGTTCGGTCAGCTCAGTATCAGTTTCAACTGGTAAAGAAATACCAGCTGGTAATGCACAGATGTTTTTGGAAGGCTCATCTGTAGCAGTAATTTCTGTTATCTGAATGAGAATTTTAGCTTGCTCAGATTTTATAATTTTTATATCTTTTTGTATGCTTTCCAGGCACTTGAAAACCCTGTTAACTAATTTAAATAAAGAAACATTCAACAAATCATATAACAAGTGCAAAAAGAACAAAAAATGCGTTTGATACAAGAGAACGAAAACATACACAATTGTATAAAAATGTAAAATTCAAATGCGAGATCTATAAAATTAAAAACATCCAAAACACACATTATACAAATAACTCATGAAAATAAATCTAATACAGATAGCTCTTTAAAATAGAATTACTAGAGAAAGCATATGTATGAAAAATTTATAATAAATTAGCTGAGAATAAAAATTTTATATAATTTCTAAGGAAACACAATGACTATCTTAAATAAGTAAAATTTCTAATTTCCTAAAATTTAAAACTTTAAACAAAATTGATCTTACACATAGCAAACGTTCTATTTTTGTCTGAAGGAGAAGTTGATCTGCATTCAGTAGCATCAATCAAGGATTCTAAAAAAAAAAAGCAATAAACTTCTTTTTGACCATTAAAGGTTTTTTTTAAATTTAAAATATAATCATACAAAAAATATATAAGAATTATTGATTTTTATTACAATCCCATTTAAAAATGTATGATGAAAATATAAATAGCGAACAATATAATAAGCTGAATTAACTTCTTGACTCGAAAAGAAGGGCACTTTAGTTGATGATTCATATGTCACATAATATACATATTCAAACATATGTTCATATATCTATATAATAGTTTTTAAGACAATGCAGTTGATAGTAGCTTTAAAAAACTAAATAATTTTTCCTCAATTTAAAGAAAGCTTCTAGAAAAAATACGGAACAAATATCTTTAAAAAAAGCCCATGTATCTATGTTCAAATAAGGCTCTTTAACTAGGAATGTTACTTTTAAGTATTAATAGAATTCAAATTTTAATACTATTGTGATAGATGGCAATATTTCAAATATGACAGCACAACTAAAATTGAAATCACATCAGTAAATAAAAAACAAAGGTTTTACTTGGTAAACGTGAAGGAATTTCTTCAAATATGAATAATATTTAATTTCACTTACCAGACATAGATTTTTGACTTCCTTCGGTAGTTATCAAAGACGCATTTTTTTCTGTATGAAAAAATAAAAACCCTTTACCCTATTTTTTTAGTTAATTTTTTTACATTTAATAAATACTTTTTTATAATATACAATATTTTTAATAAAATACATAAACAATTAAAAAGCTTTTATCAGAAAGTGACAACCAAAGTTCCTAAAAGGTTTTAATTCATCTGCAATTATGAATACCAAAGAAAAATCCCTGATTTTTTTTTTTTTTTGAAATTGCTTTATTGCGTAAATGTATTTCCAAAAAAAAAAATCTATTTTGTGAATACAGACCTTGTAAAGGGGGAGTAATTGGTGCATGAAACATTTTCTTTTTCTTCCCACCCTTTGGTATTTCAAGTTCATCATCTGTTGATGAATCAAATCTTCTGGGTTTCAATCTCTTTCTGCTAGTACTTTCAATTTCTGATTGAGATGAGTCCGTCCCAATATTTGACGTATCCATGGCTACTTTAGCCTTACGATTGGCACTACTGAAAGTTTCTGAAATTAAAAAAAAAAAAGACTTGAATTTACAATGATAGTATATAAATGCTTAGTTTAAAAAAATGATTGATCACTTACTAGCAAAGCCCAGAACTCTAACCGAAATGACATTCCAATGCTCTTCCGGCAATCTACATTCTCTTATGTGCTTCATGATGGCATTTATAGTGCAGTTATTGGGCCATTTCACTGCTGTATTGCCAATCAACCATGATGAGGGAACAACCTCTACTTGTGATTCAAGGTTGAAGCATACTACTGCAAATTTCTTTTCTACTGGAATCAATTATAGTTAAATATAAAAAGAATTATATGATCATACGATTATTATAAATTATTATATGATCATATGATCAATTATGATCATATTTAAAAATCAAATTAAAATTGAAAAGAATAGAATGCATTGCAATATAAAAAATTTTCATCTCTCTCGTTAAGTCATGATTTGAAGTAAATACTCTTAAGGATTTATGATTTTTAATCAATTGCCTATAATTATACTAAATTCAATAATTTTAAAAGAAACGAATATATTATTTTATATTTATCATAATGCTATATCCTGAATAGATTATTTTATACTTAACATAATTCTATATCTCGAAGATTTTTTCAGCGAAATCATTGAAAACCTCTTGGAATCAAACTTTACTATTTCAGCTTTTCTTGTCGTTTTTAATAAGGTTCTACCATCCAAAGGTAATACAGGATGATAACAATGGAGAACACTAAGTAAATTGCTCGATGAAATTAATGTTACTTTATGGTTAGAAGCCCAGATTCTTAATTTGTGGAACAAGGAATCCTCTTGGGGTGGACATTTTACAGATGATAAAGAACAATCCAAATTACTCGTGGAAGTTAAATTCATATCATCTGATCCAGATTCAAAGCTAAAATTATTACTAACACTTAGCTCTTCGTCTAATATGTATGGAGAGTTTGAAGCATTACTAATAACATCTATCTCTTCATTTAATCCGTATGGAAAGTTTGAAACATTCATACTGTATTCAACATCGCTTTCTAAGCTTGAAATACCATTTAGACTGTAAAGAAACCAAAAATTGATTTTTTAGAAAAAAAAAAATAAGACAGAAAGCAATTCATGATCTCCCGCAGTTATGACGTATAGGAAAACTAAAATAAATCCAAAACTTTTCTTTATATATTTTATATAAAATCATATTATGATTCCTTATACTATGCTTTTTAAGTATTTTTATGCATAAAATATACGGAATACGAATTTCAACAGGAAATTTTTTTAAGTATATATATATATATATATATATATATATATATATATATTAGTTAGTTAAATTATGTACTAATTTGTTTTAGCAAAATTATTAAAAAATTATAAAATTATCAATTTTTGTTTATTACATTTTTTTCCCTCACTATTTTCGCATTTTATTATCCTCTTATTTTAGAGAAATATGATGATTGTTAAATGCTATTAAAATAAGTTCAATCCGAAATAAAATAAACTGTGATGCATTCAACTCCAATAAAAAAAAACAAATTTAAATAAATTGTAGAATAGCATCCTTCTCTAATATATATTTTGACATTATTATTCAACATCTGAAAATAAACATACTTTTCTTATATAAAATGCAATATTTACTACATCATTATTAATAATCTTTTATAAAGTATTGAATCGAAACGAAGAAATTTTTTCTTTCAAATGCAAGTATAGAAATTTTTTCTGCACTTTTCTAAATAAAATTTTCGCAAATCCAAGATCTGCCAGAATGGTTTTCCTAAATTCGTAAAAAAGATCTTTAAAAAATCATTTTGTTTCTTTGAATAAGGAATGAAAAATTAACAATTTAAATATACATTCTTAATGCTACAAATTTAATTTTTGAAAAAAAGCAAAATAATAATATTGATAGTAAAATATGCATACTTAATATTACACATTTATTTTTAAAAAAATGCGGAAGACGCTTTGCTTTTAATGTGGCAAGCCAGTATTTACATGTCTTAAAAAACAAAGTTAATTATCTTAAATTAAAAATATTTTAAATATGAACTTTTTGTGAAAATGAAAACAAAACAGATAGTCTTAAATAAAAATAAATGATCAATAAAGGAGTTTTCTATTCTCTTCACTATGTTGGGAATGACGTTATTAAGGAAGAGTAAAAAAATATCCATTTGTATTTACAATTATTTATATTTTGATACATTTTCAAGAGTTATATATTTTTAAAAATTCTGTAGAGAATTCAACTGTCATAGTGAATTTAAAATAACTTTATTTTAATCATTAAAAAATTTCATAGATAATAAATAATCAATACATTTTTTTTGTAAAAAAAACTTAAGGAATTTTAACCATCATCATAAAAATTGCTTTACTTTCGATTCGTTTATCCTGCTTTAATATATATGTGTGTGTGAGTGTTTAAATGTATAGAAGCGATAAGGTGCACAAGTACAAAAAAAAAAATGCATTAGAAAAATCTTTCAAATACGGGTAAAAGGAATTTAAACAACAACAAATTAATGAAACTCTTCCTTAAAGTCTCAAACGAGAACCACAGGATGCTCTATTAGGGTAAAAATATGAACGGATATATCAATCACAGCGCAATAGGTGTCCTCTTTTTGTTATCACTATGAGTCAAGGGAAGATTTCATTCTGTTTTCGTGTACAAAAAAATTCGGAACTAGAATCGGGACTACTGGAATTTCCGCATTAGCCGGATTCATAAATCAAAGGGTTTTCGAAGAAAAATTCACAAGCAAAAACAAGATTTTAATGCAAATGACTATTTTTTTCTTCTTTAACCCTTATTCTTATCTTTGGAAGTGCTATTTAATCTGTGATAGAAAATTTACACGGCAAAAATATTTCTTGAAGAATTTTATTGTAAATTTATTCACATTTTCGAATGATCCTATTGTTCTTTCAGTGTAATTTATTTGATCGAATATTAATTATTAAAAAAAAACTTATCATTATTAACTGTATTTTTTAAGATTAAACGTGAAATTAATTCATTTAAAAAGGTGCACATTTATATGGGCTAGCAACGCAAACTATATCTTAAATATTACTAAATATATAAAAACAATAAATAAATGTCATTTCACTCTAGGGAAACTTGATTCCAATATTATATAAAATCATATTATAAGGCAAATAATAACATTCACTAATTAATAAACATAATTAGTAACAGTACTATATCAAATGACATTGCTGAGATAGGTGAAAATTAAAAAGACATACCTGCGAGAGAGACAAAACTTTTCATTGCTGTTGTTTTTAGAAAATTCTAAGTGTTGAGCTTCAGAAACCAAACAATTTAATTCTTGCTCTAGAGCTAATTTAACGTGTTTTGAAGCTCGACGTCAGAAAGTTGAGTAAGAATTTTTCTTACCTGACATTACGGATGAGAAATAATATCCAGAAAATCAATGGGAAAACTGCAAGAAACAAAGCCGCTACACTAAGATCTATAGTTTTGCGTGCTTTTTAAAAATCTACCCTTTTTTTATCAGCTTCAAAACATAGCTTGCAGAGAGCCATATACAGAGAACGACCAAACTAACGAAAAATAACACTCAACAAGAAAAGAATCCCCGGTCCCCGGGAGATACTGCTGTGGGGGAGTGTTACATTCAGAAGGTCATTCGACCAGTCAAACCACCCCTAATAAAACTTTCCCTCTTCAATTGTAGAGGTCTTGGGAATTCACAAGAAAGGGGTCGTGAACCCCCCTCAAACTAGTTCGGAAAAGTTATACTTTGAACAAGATATTTTAGATTTTCTCTGCTAGCACAGGAAATCGTACTAAGGGCAGCGGGAATCTTAGAAGGACTCTTAGAACATAGAATTCATCTCTGATTAATTATTGAAGCACTTCGAGTTTGGGACATTTATTTTCTTTTCATAATTCTGTTAATATCATAGAATCCTGTAATTAAGAAGGAGTAATTAAATAATTTAATATTTATAGAATTTTATTTGACACGACTTTATTTTTAACAATAATTACGTTTATTAATTTTTCAATCCAGGAGGATGGGCAAGATTTACATGTCTATGAAAATGTAAGACTTCGGACTCATTTCCAAAGAACTGGTTCAATCCTTTATCTCAATAGTTTTAATACTAACAGCGAATTTTAATAAAACGTCCCTTTTTTAATTTTATAAATAAATTATTTATTTAAAAATATATTGAAATGTCGTAAAAGAGAAAGGAAATGAACAAAAGTAAGTTGAATTTTTCAACTTTTGCAACATTGCCTGGTGTTTCTGTGCAGCTGGGATGCTCCAGATTTCTGCTTGATTTTCCGAAATATAGAAAATATCTTAAACTTTAATTAAATGGCTTATTTGTGCCACATTAAAAAAAAGATAAATATATTTATTTTGGAAATAATGTTAGGATGAATTCCATTCCTCAGCTTTCCTAAACGTGGGATATAACAAACATAATACAATGTACATAAATTGGAAGGGAAAATAATGAATTAAATTGTAAAATGCCCATATTGGATTGAATGCCTTCTGGTTTTGAAAATTTTTAACCCATGAATTGTGTGATTATTTCTAAATTTATTTTGTTTTAATTATTTATTGGATTTTGAAAGTACAACCATTCATCTGCTTAGCCAGGATTTTATATTTTGTATCAGAATCTGGAATATTTAAGACTGAAAATTCATCTAATATTTGTAATATTTTTTAATTATAAATAAAAAGTAATAATAAAACGAAGTTAGAAATTTTTTTAAAAAATGAATTTAATTTCTAAAAAATTTGCTTCAATATACTATGGTTAATATGGTCACAAACATTAAACACGCACGCACACGCGCGCGCGAACACACACACACACACACAAAGTAAATTAAGTGTAAAGTATTCTCTCTAACATTCATCATGAGTCAAGACTGGACGACACTAGAATTGCGTAATTAGGCAATTCTTTTGTCGTTTCTCCCTTCTCTTTCAATTCTAGAAATTCTTTCGAAATTCTTATGGATTTCAAAGTAATTTATTTTTATAAGTCATAAATACTGTTTTAAAATGATATTAAAGAACATTATATCAGTCTTAATGTAGGGAAAATGTGTTTCGTTATAGTGTATAAAAAAGCATTTAAGAAACTCATTTCCCGTTTTTCAAAAGAGTATAAGGTTTTCTTCAACGTTCACAAAGCAATGGCATAAATATTCTTCAGCCTCATATTCTTTTTTAAATTATAATATTCATAGTAAAAAATTCGCAACTCATAAAGAATTTGGAAAAATCATTTGAAAAAAGTTTTTATATATTAATATTTCCTGATACCTTTTGGATAAAAATTTTGATATTCAAAATTAATTATAAATAATTTCATCAAGAAAATAAGACAATATAAAAAAGAAATTTTATCCTTTTATAGAAAGGAACAATTGCAAAAAAAAAAAAAATTATTTCAAAAGAATTTTTTTTTTCGACCAATTGAGATGCAACACTGCAAATGCTGTCACAGAATCGCATAATAAATATATTCAGCCATTGTGTTTTTGAGTTATGCCACTTAAAGGTTCTAAAAGATGCAGACTTACATATGGTTAATTTCTTAGTAAATTTGGTTTCAAATTCAATTTATATCTACAATTCCGACGTTAAATCTGTACACCATATTTCATTTATCTAGCTCTCTTTGTTTTTTAGTTATCGTGTTAACTTATATTAGAATAGCAGGACAAACATTTCCTCTGAATGAATTTCGCTCAAAATTTGACAGATATCTACTAATTTGATGCACCAAATTTCATGCGTCTAGCTAAAAGCATTTTTGAATTGTTGAGCTCACAGGCTGGCAGACAAGCATAATTCTAAGTTGTTTTTCGGACTAGAAAAAATTTGGAATTGTAAAATTTAAAAAAAAAAAAAAAGACGCTTTAATTTTACTTTTTCTATTAAAGTTATAATTTTTCTTTGGATAGAAGAAAGTAAAAACGAATGAATTCAATTTTTACGAAATTCATTTTATTACTGTTACTATATTTAAATTCTTCAAAGATCACGTCTTTTATCCGACCTGAGATAATGAATGCATGGCATGCCCTTCATTCATAATTTGTTAGAATTGTTATTGCGAAAGGGGGCTATAGTTTAAATGTAATTTTAATTTTCTTCAATTTTCATGTTTTGAGATTCAAAATTAAATTATTTTGTTATTTTATATTTAAATTTTAACTGCATGATTTTACTCTCCAAACCGAGCAATTTGTGATGCTACTTTTTAGCCCTCGTCAAATTTATAGAAAAATATTTTTAAACCATTGATGATGATGTCGTGTCCGCTTTTTACCACGGAAAGAGGGGTGCAGTAGCTTCTGAGGGTATGAACCCCTGAGCACCCGAGGGCATAAGTCTGACTTCTAGCTCAAATGAAGAAACACACCACACATACGCTTGCACAGCCCCTTTTTACAGGGGGGCACATTCACCCATCTCACAGATAGCACACAAAGGAACAACCATGCCCGAACCGGGACTCGAACCCGGGACCTCCAGAACACGAGGCAGACTTTTAAACCATTAGCAAGTGAATGTGACTTGCATGAATTTTGTAGCATATCCATAGTTCTTCAAATTGCTTCTCGGTTTTAAGATAAAATGCCGCTTCTTTTAGCTTGATGAATTTAAAAAATACTACCTGTTAAGTAAAAAAAAATATAAATGAATAAATAAAAAAAATTAGAAATTAAGGAATTATTTTTTCTAAAACGCCTCTTAATTAAAACAAACTTATTATTAATATTCGATCTTCTACAGAGTAGAAGTAACTTTACTTTCAATAAGAATTTATTTTATCGAAATAGCAATCATAACTATAATTGAGTTATTATTCTTTAGTGAATAATCCAAATATGGTCTCGAAAAATTTTTAGCAGTTGATTCATTTATAGATGATTAACACATCTTCTTGTTATCTTCAATTATTGTTATAATCGAATTTGATTATTATAAGTTCATAATTATTTTTACTTATTCCAGCTATTGTTTTATTTCATAATAAGATTTAAATAATATTATGAAAATTTGTTTTCTGTATCAATAGGGCGCATTTTATGAATTAATCGGAGGAACTTATCAATCAATTGCTCATTTTCTATCCGTCGTTGATGGTGCAATACTTATAACACAGGGGTCCTATAACGTCATTGCTTGGAATTATTAATTATTAGAAATTATTATTTTAAAATAAAATTAGCTATGAAATATTTAATTATTTAAATTTAACCAATCGAGGGCCTAATGTTTCTGAGTATGGCTTCTCTAAAATCGTGCAAGACCCAACAAAAATTATCAGCTTCACGGGAGAGAGAGTTCGGAAACCAATCCAGCATTTTTCATTTCCTTTCTTTCCCAGCCGTAGGGGTCTAGTTACCGCTTTGAGAAAATGGGTTTTTATCAATCTGGTTATCTTAACTTAAGTAAATGTTTATCATTGGGTCAGTCAGTTATTACTGACCCAACTTTTTTCTCAATAACCAATATGTGTTTAAAACTAAATTCTTAATTTGTTTTCGAAACACTACCACACCTTGAAAAGGGAAAAATGTTTTTTTAATTAGGGGTCTTAATTTCTCAACCTAAAAAAATTAACATTATTCTATAATTAAATTTATTATTACCTATCTCTCATTATTTCAACAATTTCACAAAAGAAACTCTATGTTAAAAATGTCTTTTCATTAATAATATCATATAAAAATGAAGAAAAAAAAAATTAGCAGAGATATAAATGTTTTGAAACCGCGTTAAATATTTAAATTTTTTTTTTTTTTTTTTGCAGAATTTATAAGTTATATTTGTGCAAACTAATTTATTTTCAAAAGTATATTGATTTTCAAAATCTTTATCTCCTATGCTTTATTTTTTCTAGAGATTTAATTTTTTGGGGTTATATCTTGAAAGGCAAAAATTCAACGTTATTGATGTAACCACACAATTTTGTCTTTATCCTTTTATAGAGAAGAATATACCTATTCTTTGACAAATTATGAAAGTATGAAAATACGCAATTTTAAATTTCTTTTTTAGAATTCACAAAAGCAATGTCTTTGCTATTAGCTCATATGCAGCTAAAATCAACGACATTGCTTTTGTGTATTTTCTCCAGGTTGAAAAGGAATTCAGTAGACTATTATATTTATAACAAGCTGAGGCCAGGTGAGACAAAAATCTGACATTTTTAAAAAACGAAATATATAACTCTTTCAATTTTATATATATATAACTATTTATATACCTAATTAATTCTATTAAAATTAAAATTAATTTATTTTATTTCCCATATATAAGTCAATATATACATAAAACAGGATATTTTCTAATACCAAATTGCTTGGTCTTTTGAAAAAATCAAAAGAAAAGTAAAAAGTTTTATCATAACGTTAAATACAAAGTTATAATGTCACCATAGTGTTGAACAATGTAGTTTTACGTAGAATTCACAATATTATTTTCGCAATATTTTTTTACATTGTTAAATATTGTGTATACAATATCGTTTACACAATATTTAACAATGTTATACAATATTCGACTTCTTAATGAAAAATTGCCCTGCTGAATTTCTTGAAATAAAATCGCAAATAAACTGAATTATTAGACAAATACTAATATATTAGGGCCAAAATTTTAAGTTTAAAATACTTTTAAATTTTTGAAATATCTTGAATATAATTTGATATTGTATGATATTGTTGATACGGTATTCGGTATAACTCGGTATTCACAATATAGTTCAATATCTTTGGGATATTATACAATATTTTTGTGCTACTAGGGAATGAATCAACTTCTGTAAAGACACAATATTTGAAATAAAATAATTTTATTCATCTTTCAAAAGATTATGGAATATTTCTCATCAAAGAATTCAACTGGCTTTATTAATTGGATTTAATTTAATAAAGTGGAATAGTTAACAAAATTATTGTAGTAAATGAAATTTGTTAAAGTTAATTTAATTTCTTTGAAGAAGAAAACTTTTTAAAAAAAGAAATTGACCTTGAAATAGAAATTTAAAATAAACTTTATTATTATTTCATCTTTTTATCTGAGTCCAGGATAGCCTAGTTGACAGGATGTTGGTTTCGCATTTCTTAGGTTGTGAGTTCGAAACCCACCGGCCGATGACTCTCCTTGCACGTGGTTGCTAGTGCACGAATAAAGCTGCCTTAGCTGAAAAGTCCTCAGAGTCGAGGCAATACTCCTGGGGGTCAATTTTCTGGTTAAATTTTACGACAACTTTAAATATATTATTGACAACTGACTAATAATGAAAAACAAGTTTTGTGACTTTGCACTGATTTATTAAAATTAAGGGTTCCTATTTTTGATAATGACAGTTTTTTAACCACTATTTTTCGTCATTCCTAAAAGAAAGGATGTTTGGAAGGAAGGTTAAAAGGATTCCTCACCAATTAAACATTTAACAATTGTTTTAACCAATTAATTTTAATGAGGAACTAAGAGTAAATCAAAGCTATCTCAGTAGTTACCTTCATCTAAAGAAGCTTTAAAGTAAAATACGCATACAATGTCAGCTGTTTGCATTCATATTATATCATTATAAATTGCATCTTATTTCAAAGAATGGTTTCCAAAAAAACGTAATTAGATATGTTATCAGAGTAACGAAAAAAAAAATATTTTCTTCATTTCAAAAGACAAAACGCCCCAAACACACGAATATCCAATTTTCCTAAAGGCTGAAATCCACACAGTTTTTGTTTCACCTTTTTTTCTACTCTATTTTAAAGGGATGGAATAATGTACGAAGCAAATACAAACTAATGCAATGTTGTAAAGCCCCCCCCCCCTTTATGAGAAGCGAAGTAAAATATCAGTTACCGAATAACCTCAGACAAAGGAAATCTATCTACAGCGGAGACTTGATGTGCTGAAGTATTATAAGAATCAACTCCCAATTTGGCTTTTAAATGGAATGGATTAGCTCTCGAAGAAAAAAAAACAGTATTCCCCCATAATAAGATTTATTCTCATTGAATGTAAAAAATCGGCGAAACAAACTGATGTGGAAAATAATAAAACAGAAGTCAGGGAAGCATTTACCATTTGGATTGACGCTTGATATTCCCCAGAGGAATAGAAAGTATTCTGTACTCCCAATTTCATTTTAATTGACGCACTATCTTTCCCTCAAGCTAAGAGAGAACAAAATGTTACGATCGAATTAGTTTCTAGCCATAAAGTTTATGTGTAATAGACAGATGACTTTCATGTTCCTCTTACCTTGTTTTGTAAATTAAAGAAATAGATCGGCACTACTAAAAAGGACAGAAAGAAAAAAGAAAAAAGAATCGGGAGAGCTAAATTGCCACTTAATCTAACTAAATGTTTTTAAACTATTCTTTCTTATTAAAACTTTATATGCATTTAATTATGAAAACGATACTTAAATTTCGTTAAGTGCATTCGCATCTAATGACGAGTTGGATTTGTACATTGAATGGCTGAATTTTTAATTTGAAATCTGCAATTAAATGGAAGAATTAATTAATTTAAAATAAAAAAATCACTTTAAACACATTGTTATTTCAAATAACCTTATATTACTAGAGTAATTAATAATAATTTTCAAAAATAAGATATAACTACGAAATTAAATCCATCAGTACGAATTTAAGTAATCGTATTTCAAAGGGTTTAAAAAAGATTTTCTTTTTCCAAGTACGCATAAACAAGATGTAGCCTTTTAAGAAAAAATATTTCCTCTCCCCTACATTCAAACATTGTAAAGTCTTTTTTAAAGACTCCTTGTTTTAAAAAATATACATTGCTTTTGCTTAGATTCAAAAAGGCGCTTTAAAACAACGAATTATTACTTATTATTCGGCTTAAATTACAGGTATGGGAATTATATATCCCATTTTAATCTATTTTTTTTCTCTTTTTTTGGATAAATCGGATTTATTAATTATATTTTGTGCATAGACGTAGGTTTTAAAAACACATTTCTTTTTGGGTTCTCAACCGTTTTTTGAGCCACTTAACTATGGGTTAGATCTTGCGACACGTTAATATTCGTGTACTTATTTAGTTACTCAAATCGTATTCGGCGTTTTAGCATCAAGCTTCCTCTAAACACAAGCTACAGAACACTGCTGTTTTTGATTATTTCTGGCAAGAACCAGGTGAATGCTGTTTTGTAAATTATTTCTCTTTCTTAACAAGTAACTATACTAGAAAGTAAAGTATGAAAACATTATTAATAAACTAAATCAGGGATATAAATGTTTCAAAATATTTAAATAATTATTAAAATAATGAAACTTTGAAATAAAAGATTTGTTGCCATCCGGCGTAAGCATCTGGTATTTTAACTTTTATTGCATTTATTTCATTGTGTGATTTCTACCATACTCGATATGCCATCGCTTACAATGCCATAATTTTATGTATGTTTCCTCTGATAAATTATTACAACATTTCTGAATTTTTAAGACTTGTGACTGCGGGGACTTTTTTTTCCGGATTATTTTGGGAAATGTTTACTTTTGAATAACTTACAGATCAGGATTTTTTTTATGTTATAAGTTGCAAATTAATTGAAAATTTATCCCAATTTGAATTATTTCACAAAAAAGTAAATTTAACATAAAGTTAAAAAATAATTTTTTTATAAATTTTCTTTGTTTTGAATTTTTTCCCTTTTTCGCTATTATTTTATAATTCATTGGTATAAATAGCAAACATTATAGATTTAATTAATTCCAAAGTTTATAATCACTTAGTGAAGCTCGTAAAAAATTAAAATTTATTTAATTTTAAGGTTTAAATGATAAATTCTTTTTGAAAGTGATGAAAATTTATTTTTTTATCCAAAACGCAGAGGAAAATAAATTTAACATGTATGCATGCGTGTGAAAAATCATTTTTTATCTTTCTCTTTTTACTAATATGAAGAACATAAATAAAATTGTTAGCCAAACTTGAAAATAAACTGGTAATTTTGACAACGAACGTGAATAATCCTACAAAATCTCTCAAAATGATTTTTGTTACAAATAAGAAAAATAAATTAATTAATTAAATACCGATTTAAAAAAAAATTACATTTTAAATTAGATCAAAGATTATTAAAAATATCTTTATTCATCAATTTAGTATTATTGAATAATTATTTTGGAGACAAAACTCAATTTTTCTCATAATTTTTGCGTTCTTTAGTAAAGTCGACCATCCTGCCACCACTGAATGAGACAGCATCGACAGGATCTTTTTTTCCCCATTCTGAAGGGGAAATTCAAATAAATGTTTTTATAGAAATCATATCAGAATATCCTTTCCAATGAAACGTACTTTATGATAACATAATATTCTAAATGTTTTAATGGATTACAGGAATTTAACAAAGATAGAATATTTTCCCCTTCTATAAATTTGAAAAGATTGTTAGTTGAATTATATTCGCATACTTTTCTATTTTTAGCGAATTTTCGAAGCTTCCATTGATGTGTTTCTGAAACATTAATAAAAATGCTCTTTAAAGTAATTGAAATATGTCAGAAAAAATGATTTTTATAAAAAGAGAAACATTTTATTTAAATAGTTCAATTAAAGAGAATAATGAGACTTATTTCATTATTTCGAATTATTATGTTTTTTAAAATTCATTAATGCATCACTGCTCTGAAAATTTCAAATTAGGTGTCAAAACTAACAATAATTTTACATAAATTAGCTATAGCATTTTAAAAAAAAATCTAAATAAAGATACTAAGCAAATTTCTTTATTGACATGCATTTATTTCGTTTATATCCGTCCGTATTTTATGCTTACTAATTCGATTATAGCAAAATAATTCAAAAACTGCAATCAAGAAATTTACAATTTTGTATTTAAAAATCTCATAGATCATAAAAAAATTATATAAAATTTATTATATTTTTTTCATTGATGGATTTAAAATCCAGCATTTTTATAATCTTTTTAAATCGTGAATACTCACTTTGCAAAAAATAAATGATTCTTATCCCTGCTAATTGAAATATTATCACTTTTTGGCATAATTAATGGCAAAAGCTGTAACATAACTTTATAACATATTATTTAGTGAAAGAATGTAAAAGTAAATTTTAAAGATCCCCTCCGCATATTTGATAAGATTCAGTTAGTGTTCCAATGATCATATTTTTAAAATATTGAGAAAAAATTTTCTTCTTCATACATATAGAAAAATTAAGCTTTAATAAAGTTTTATTTGTTTAAAAAGCAAACAAACGAAAGAAAGTCTGTTACCTAAGCCATTAAAGAATTTAATATTAGTTTATCTCTTGCACATTTGGTGTTGCAACGTTCTTGTCTTATTTGCAACTGACAAGCGGGCGGCAAATGGGATGGCAAAAAATAATTCTACTTGACATTCCCTAATTATTTGTCTGTTAATGAACATTTTTCCAAAATTTTCTTTTTTTTTCGATGATTTTTTTAGAATTCTAATGAAAAGCTGAAAAAACACCCGCTAGATAATTAGAAAGAATTTCTTGAATGTGATAAAAAAAATATTCATTTGGTTTGATGGTGTGTAAAAATAATATGAAGCAGCATTTAATTAAAACTTGTGAATTCATGTTTTTGTATTCTTGTTTTTATTTGATGACGTGCCTGATCGTAAACAATTTAAAAGTATTTTCGTGTTAGATTACATATCATTATTTCTTTCAATTAAAACAATTGTTTGTTTCTTCAGGATAGGTATAAAAACATCACTGTTTCGACCATCATTTTATTCTCAGAGAAAAAAAGTTATGCGTGACTACCATTTATATGATTTTTTTCAACTATCTCTCTCTTGAATTTTAATTGATAAAAGCTTTTTAGTATAAAAGATTGTATAATTTTTATAAAATTTGGAGAAAAATATTATTTTGTTTTTATAATGTTTATTGATCCTTTTAGTTAAATAGAATTTCATTTTTTTTCACTAATTCATAATATTGAAGAATAGAATTTCTCTAATGTTTCAATGGGATCAAGTTAATGGTATTATCCTTACACAAAGATATTTAAAAGACATAATATGTGACCAATATACAATATACTTCCGACTATAAACTTCCATTCCTTAAAAAATATTTGTAAAAGGAGATAAGATAAATCTTTATAGAATTAAAAGGCATCGTTATTATTGATAAACACAAAAGATTCCAAGAAATTCTTGATTGGATCTTGTTACTTTATATATTTCGTTTTGACTAGAATATCAAGTTATTTTTACCAATCAATCTGCTTTTTTCCTTATTTTGAACCTGACTATATATATTTTACAAACTTCCACCATTTTTTACACAGAAAAGTGTTGTCTAGTCCTCTGAAATCTCAGTTGTAATGACATTAGATTTAAACGAACCTTAAATATGTAACAAGTTTTTTTTAACAATTAAAGGAAAAAATCTATGTTTTATAGTAATTTTTCTTATTTATTTCTAATTATAGAACTTGAAATTTTAACTTGATTATTGAAATTATTAGTCTTTTTTTGAGATTAAAAAATTTATTAAATTTATATCCAATTTATTTCATTTTTAAATAAAAAGTATCCTTCGTTATCAAAAGGTTTAAACTGAAATCTTGCTGGTAACACGGCGAAAGTATTTTTTGAATAATTTAACCAATTTTGAAATTTTAGTTCTGTTAATGTAAAAAAAAATCACTTTATTATAAGATGGATAAATGCAATGCTTGACAACTGCTAAGAAACATAATAATTATGCATAATTGTGTCTCAGAAAGATGACCAATAAATGTAAATTTAAGTTGGGTTGGTCATGGTAGACCAGGACTCGCTATCTGAATATAAGGCATTTCATACAAGCTCATTATTCATACGAAAATTCATCTGTTTTATGTTTGACCTAAAGTAGTGCAGGATGCCATAAAAAGTGTTTTCTTTGAAATTCTGTTTGGTTCTTGAAAAAATATCAGCCAGACATCATTTGAGTGCTTCGATCGTAGACGAGTAGTTTTGCGACTTTATGTCAAAGGGTTACCACTGTAGTTGCTGCAATGGATGTATCAAAGAGAGTCATATCGCGACTAAAAATAGCAATTGAAGGTGGAAATGTCTTGTAAAAGCATGCCAGGATTCGCAGTAAGAAAGTCCGCTCGTGGCAAAAGGGAACAGAAACTTAACTCCTAATCAGATAGCTTTAAACCTTGAAACAGCTACCGGTGCGCCTGTTTCTTCAAGAACCATCTCACGCCGAGGAAATCAAATGTGTTTACATGCACGGAAGCCTGTTCGTTGCATCCCTCTTCATCCATGTCCTTGTCATGACAGATTAAGATGGGGTAAGGAGCATGCTGTTTAGGTTATCCAGAATTGGTCCAGAGTGATTTTCTCAGACGAATCTTGCTTCTATATGACATGTGAATCTGACCACCAATTACTGCGGAGAGAGCGCGGAACACGTTATTTACAATAGTTTGTTAGTTAACGTAATCGGTACGACCCTGTTGAGATGCCGTGGGCAGGCATCACAATTGCAGAACACTGCTTCACATACTTGATCGAGGAAGCGTTGCATCGTAACGTTATTGCAGAGAGGTTATTCTGGAAATGTTCATTTTAAAATGATAGATGTTATATAATCTTTTCATGATAAAAATTCAAGAGTCATTCTAAAAAGTTTGAATGAAAAAAATCTGCTTTTATTAAAATATCCAGATGTTTTTGATCCAATGTTGTATTCGAGTGCTAATTATTTAAATCCTTTTTTTGAAATTGCCTCACCAATATAGAGGGTTTCTTATCTTTAAGCAGAACCTTTTTTTGATGGGGTATGTTAAACGTTGGGAAATATTTCATGATGACACAATAGAGCATTTCAAATCCTTTTTCTTAGAGTAGCTTCTATAATATTTTCCTACCCCACGATTTAGAAATGCCATAAAAGCATCTAATTAATAGGTCTGTGGGAAAAGAGTATGAAAGTTCACACACACATACACACACACACACACACCAGTTATTAGGAAAAAATTAAATGGATTTTCACAATTATTTACGGAAATAAAAAATATTAATAAACCAAAGATTAAATTATCGACACTTAAAAAAAACTCGAATCTTTTTTAAAAAGTTTAAAACCAAACTGTTGCCTTACATCTGTTTGAAGACTTCATACTTAAAAGTTTTAAATGTAGCATTTCAAAACTGATATTTATCATAAAAGTAATCTTCTCTATTTCATATATTCTTTTACTACACAATTAAATTTATGTAGTTTTATTAATTTGTAATTTTTTTATTAATTTTTTCTTCTATTTACTAATTTATGATGGCATAACTAGATGTCTAGATCATCTCTATGAATCCAAAAAAAAAAAAATCTCTAGTTTTACTGTTACATTTGAAAGGGAAATGAGCACCAGCTACAATTGTCTTAGCTGTTGTTGGGTGAAGTATAGTGACCTGTCTGATTCCACAAAAAAGATACACTCCACTCCTTATTCCCTACGGAAATATAGCTAAATTTATGAATATGGTCTGATCTTTTTACCTTGAATAAGTGCGAGGAGTATGAGTCTTGGTTTATTATAAAGGTATTTAGAAAAAGATCGTTAACACTTATATAACAAGACTTTTTTTTATCGAAACCAATGCTGTCTTATGCTTGTATACTTTTCATAAAATTGTTGAATATTATTTTAGTGAAATTATTGTTTTGTCTTAAGTTTCATTTAAGTTTTAAGTACCTAGCAACAGTAATTACGCTAAAAGAAGATAAAATAAGCATAGAAAATGTTTTGAATAACTGTTTTTTTAATTAAAAAAACTTATTTTATTACGCGAAAAAATGTGGTACAATAATTTTTTTCAAAAAGCAATTTAGAATTAAATATTATTATAAAATAACTTTAATTACATAATTACAAAAACGTGGAGATAATTAGAGACATTTGTATTCGTATAAAGGATTATAAATAGCATTTATTATTTTAACAAAATTAAGAGTATTTGCTACTTGTTCAACTTATTTGCCAATGTCCGGTTCAACTATCACGGGGCAGGTTATAATTTAATAGGTCAATAGGTGTTAGAAATGCACGAATGATTTCTTTGTTTTTAGAAAAGTCCTTTTTTACGTGTATGCGTGAACTGTCTTACAATTCCTTTCGATACAAGTTCAAACTCACAGCAGTGTTTCCCTTAAATGATTTTTCTAAGATATTTTAGTAGAAATTTTTCTCGAATAAGAAAATGAAACTTATGTACCATGGAAAAGACTGTGTAGTTGTTAGGTATTTTAATTAATTTCTCAATAGCTTGGAAAACAAAGAGGCGGTAATTTTTTAGAGAACGTTCTGGTAATAGTTTAAAAAATGAGGGATTTGGATCAGGAAATAACATTAAATTATGGAATAAAATAATAACGGATATCATTACAAAAATACACGCACGCACGCACACACTCACACGACACGCATATGCAATATTGTATGAGGATTATCTTATTTGCAATTGATAGAATAAACATTTAATTAATATTAATTAATAACTGCTAATGCGGTACCAAACACAAGTAGCGAAAATAGTAACAACAAACGTTGTTGCGACACAGTATCAAGGAATATAGAATTAATAACATTAAACATAAATTTAAACTTTATATATGTGGGAGTCTAACCAAATCTTGCAAAAATATTAGACTGTTCAGATAGCGGGGTTTTAATGGCGTAATTTCTAGTTTTTTTTTTAAATATATATTTGCGGGTTCAGTTTCTAAACTAAGATAAAATAATGCAACAAAACAATGAAGAATGAAGAGACTTCTTTCAAAAAATAAGCAAATATATTTAGAGTTAAAAGAAAAAAATTACAAGAGGGAGTATTTACAGGGAAATATTAATATATCCATGTTTTAATCCATTTAATAAAACAGAAAGTTAGATTATTTCCCCTAGGAGGATGTTTAAATTAACAAAAAAAACATTATGTGACTGAAAAAATATTAACGAGTAGCTTTGTGAGCGGGAAACGTTGATGCGTGGTGATGCGTGCACAGTGAAACTAGCTGAAAATATTTATTTAAATCATTTTTGAAGTTTCCTGGCTCGGATGAAGATTTTTGGATGGTTTTGCTTTTTTTGCACCTAAAATCGCCGACTTTTGAATCTACTTTTTTCTAACGAAAATGAAATACTCAAATGCATTTATGCAATACAAATACCAAAATGACTTCATGAATTTTTTTTTATGGCGATTCTTTACATAGCGTTGAGTTGCAGGTGATAATTATATAAGAAAAAAATGCAATGCACGCAGAAATTACAAAATATATGACAAAGAATAAATGCTCATCAAGTAGCGAAATAAAAAACAAATACAAAACTTATGGTGCAGAAATGCAACGCAGACAAACGATATAATCGCGAATGGAATTCAAACATATTTTTGGTTTTAAGCTTCAAGAAGGCAGAGCTGTACAAAACTAAACATTTGAAATGTGTCTGATAATGACTAAGTATTTCTAAAAAGTGTGTCAAGTCCTTCTTAATAATTTTGAATTCCTGGCAATTGAGAACAGTTTTCGGTAACATTTTTACTTTTGGCACACAACCTTCACTCTCCGATTTTTCTTCTACGTTTTAGAAGACCTCAATAAGGAATTGTTCAAAATTTGACCTGCTATTTTAAGTATTCATACTAATTATTTCGGCTAAATGAAACTTTAAATTAATCAGTAATTTTTAATTAATGTAACACTTTTTTAACTTTTTACTCCGAAGAAGGACGCTCTCCAGAGATTGACGCGAAATCACAAAAGGAATTGAACAGCCATCGGGGTTTGAAAGAGCTTTCCTATAAATTAAATATAAAGGACGTAAAATCAGATTTATTTCAAAATCAATTAATTTAGAATTCCACCAGGAAATCTTAAATTCCCAAGAACTTACTTTTTTGTTTTTAATCCACCATTGGAAAGGTAACATGCTGTACTCTTTTCCGTTATAAAAATTTCGACTTTCACTTTTAATCTGCTTAAAAGCTGCGAAAATATTATGTTTACGACATTTTAAGATTTAAAAAACAAGTATGTTTAATTACGTTAAAGTATGTTGTGTTACTTCTGTATCCCCAAGCAATTTTTCAAAATTTTATTACATTATTGTAGCGAATTAATTTCCCAAAAAATGTATTTTGTTTTAGTAATTTGTTTGACAGAAATAACTTTTTTTGGGAAAAGAAAAGTGATTTATTTGGAGAATATTTTAATTAAGAGTTGGTACCTTTCTGATATTTTTAAATTCTTTAAAAAGTGCCTATGAAAATAATTGCAAAAAAATATTGGGAATGTATTATCAGTTTGAAACCATTTATAAAATCTACCTTTTTGAAAGAATAAGTAAAAATATTTTCGTTGAAAATACTTCGAATAACAAACAAATGACATTCCTTTATTGCTTGAATAATTGCTGTGAAGAAGAATTAATGATCTGCTGCATCATAACAATTTGATAAGATTTTAATTCGTAACAGAAAAAAAAGTTTTTATTTTATTTTAAAAGGTATGCATTTTTTTGATAAAGCAATTAGAGAAAGGAATGATACTACATCTTACAAAAAATATTTCTCTACGAAAAAATATACTTTTAGATGTATTCATTAAATAATTTTAATATAAAGATATTTGATAATAGAAATGGTTTAAATAAATTGAATTTCTACAATGTATCCTTAGTTTTTATCTTTTACTGAGAAAAATGAATTATTCAACAGATTTTTCTTTATTTTTAATTATATGTATCATTTTTCTCCAGTTCTTTACTTTCAAAAAGTCAATTTTATTTAATTATCTATATTTTAAACGTAATGAATATGGCAACACTTCCAACCTGCATTTTCTTCATTTTTAGTTGCAACTAATGCAAAAGTTCAGCCGTAAAATATTACTTTGGTCATGATTTTCTGTATGAATTCTTTTGGAAATAAGGTTCCATATCTGAACACTGAATTCACATTAATTTAGACAAGCAACAAAGAATAATGCATTTATAATGGAATGATATCTAATCACTTTAAAAATACAGAATGATTAAAATTTAAATATCCTTGTTTGGACTTATCCTTTATTTCGAAATACAAATACTCGTTAAGCCGTTCTTTAAAAGCCTCATCATATTCATTAATATTCCTGCATACGAGCTGGTTCAAATATCTTATTGAAAAACAATTAGTATTTCATTACCTTCGCTTAGCTATTCTGTTGGGATTTCTAATCACTTTTCGGAATGTTTCATTTTCTGAATCATAGAAAGAGAATTAACTAAAGTATTTCTAATGATATAACAAGAAGCAATTTCGAAAGCTTTGGAATAACAAATTAAAGGACTAAATACATTATTCGAAACACAGTAGCCTGATAATATCTTAGTCTTGATTAATCTCTCTTGCTTTTGAACACTTGACTGCATCAGTTGTTCAATTAAAGCATTAAAATAATTTTAATGCTTTATAATGCCGACGTATTATGTAGAAAGTTTTTTTAAATTTTTCTTCAAAAAGTTATTATCTTTATGATATTTATGATATTACTTGATTTTTATTATATATTCTGGAAAATATTTTCATATTTGTTTGTTATATTAATATTTATTTATTTATTTTCATTTTTTATGAATCTTGCATCTTAAAATAAACTGTCATAATCTATGTGTTTTTTCCTTATTCATTATAAATATTATTTGTAAAGTTTCTAATTTGTTATCGGATATTTTTCCTTACACTCGACCATTCTCTATTAGTTTTTCATATTATCATAAGATTTTGATGTTCTTGTTAGGGAAGAAAAAAGTGATTGCCTTTCTTTTAATGCATTTTGCCTTAATTTTCACTCTCATTTGGTGCTTTGTTATTATATTCCGTCTTATTACGAAATTCAAAGATAGGAACAAAAAAATACCTAACTGTAAAAGAGGGAGAGAAGGATATATTCCATATGAGTAAATACATCTACAATAACAACAGTTTAAACTATCATGTGAATTACATGTAATTTTTAAAATTAAATAAAAATAACAAAAAAACATATTATACATAAACTCTTATTCATTTATTTCTTATCTCTTTTTTAAAATAAAACTTGTAGTGAAGAGAGAGATTTTTTTACACAAAGATCTTTTCTCTAAATTGAATCTACCTTCACTTAATTTTTCTTACAAGAAGACTTTAAGCGCATTCCATGAGTTTTTATAACGAAACTAAGGTTCTTTTATGGTTCATTTGGCTCAAATCCAACATTTCTGAAATGTTTTGTTTCAAATTTGGTTTGGGTTTAATGGCATTTGAGTTTTTATTCCTATGGCATTTAATAGGTACTTTCCAACACTTTCAAGTGGAAAGGAATTCTAAAGACATTTCACCTATTATAGCTTGGAAGAGTAGTTTTAAGCTTTTCTACATTGCACTGCAAAGCTTAATAATAAAAAGGCGATCAAATTTCCAAACAGAACAAGAACTTTATCATGTTTATTTATAATGTTTATATTATGAAATTCAATTAGTTCCTATTGTTGCAATTAAATTTCATTACAATTTTAAAGAAGCAAAATCATTAATTCTTTGCTGATTTTAGACACATTTTATTTCGAAAACAGCTTACCCGAAATAATGACTTATCACCGATTATTCAATGCTATTAGGTGAAAAGAGTATTTTTCAATATTATGAAATCCGAAAATGCTGCAATTATGAAAATATTTTAGCATTTTCAGAAATTTTTGTATAAAATATTTAAGTTTGTTTTTCAAATTTTTATTAACATAGATTTTGAACTAGATGAAGTACCATGATATTTCGGAATGCATATTCTACAGGATCAAATAGATTGTGGTTTGAAATTTTTATCTTTGGATATTTAATACTGCTTTTTTTCTATGTGCCCAGTGAATTTCCTTATCAGCTTGATGAGTCATACATATCATAGGCGTTAAGACTCAATTCCATGTGTCCCAATTTTTTAGCAATCATGGATTAGCACTTTAGATGATGGCAGATATATTGTTCATTTCCCTTAATGTATTTCTGTTGTTAATATAATTTAAGAGAAATAATATCAATTCGAATAGATTTTTCTGTATATCCTAGCATTTATAATCTTCAATTTCATCAACTGCATTGAAAGTTTCTTGTAAATGATGTGAAAGCCAATCATATGCCACGATACTTCAAACATCATATGCATTTATTATAATTATTTTGTCGTATATAAAGTATAAATAATTCTGGAATTCAAAAAAATTGAACGAAAAATTTGAATTGAAAAACTTGATTCAGAGTTAGACGAATTTCAAAGTTTTAGATTTCCTTGAGTTCGAAAAACACATTTTTGCAATATGTATGTCTATCTATTGGCAAAAAACTCAAAAAAATTTCTGTGAGTAAGACGAATAGTATTTGGTGTACCGTCTTTACCCGAAATTTGAAATTTCTTTCAAATTTTGAGCAAAATTAGACCAAAGGAAGTATATTTATCTAGATGTTCGATTATAAGTTAGTACAAATTCCAAACAAAGACAACTAACTATTTGGATAAAATTCGATACACCATCTAGGGTGCAGAACGCTCTTTTTTCATCTTTTGAGATTGTAGTGAATACAAATCAATGTAACCTTCGAGCTGATCCTGGTCTAGTGCGACGTAACAGAAACTATTATCTTTCATCGTAATTTTAATCACAAAGCAAATCATAATAAAAAACCAAATGAATATCCAATCAGAATCAACATTCACTACTTTACTCTTTCTCCCGATCGTCGGCACGAGGCCAGGCTTAGCTCGTGGGATAGATTTATACTGTTGTGTTAATAAGTAGGAATAAATTTTATTTTTATAAAAATGATCACTCCTATCCTTACAAGATAAATTCAAGAAAGAATTGATCATTTTTTGGTCTGTACTCTCAGAAGAAAGCAACGCAATTTCTCTAAAAGTATTTTAAATAAATCAAATTTTGCATGTATTTTTGTTACTATATCTGAGGCCCTTTATACATTTTTATTTTAATTGTTTCGAGAAAAACGGATCAAAAGCATAAATTACATTTTCGTATACTATTAAATGTACACAAGGAATAAAATTACATTAAACGCGCCAAAGGTTACACGATAGATTTCGTAAAATTGCTAATTTCACGCAACGGATCATAATTAGTAAGTACTGTACGTCAATATCATACAAGGCGTTCTCTTAGATTATATTTATATTAGAGCATGTCAGAAACAGTTTTGGTAAGATTACTTCCTCCGGTTTTTACATTTAATTTTGATTTGAAAACATCTGCGGAATTTTGTTCTCCATATTTATGCCTGCAATAAGAGAAGAAATTTTATTTTCATAATGTTTCTCATCGCATGAGAAGATATGTTAAATTCTCTACACTATGTTGATTTATTGATTTTTGTAATAATTAATCAATATTGTTTTACTTTATTTATTGTTTCTTAACTAAAAATATACTTCGAATCTTTTTTTATTCATTTTTCTTCCATTTAAAAGATTTTAAACTTTATTCTTTAAATCAGATTAAATAAATTACAATCAACATGTTCCTGTAATCACATAGAATTTAAAATTATACTTTTAACTACCCCGAAAATTTAATGGGTTTCCATTTACAAATCTTCAGTCGCGAAAGTAATGCAATTTAAAAAGTCTGAAATAGTGAAATTACGGATTTCTATTCCTTCATAGGCTTTGTAACATCTGTATTTTAATTTAATTCTTTCATTGCTAAGAAAATAAATTACAAATAAATGGGATTTTTTTCATTTTCATCTTGAAGTCCACAGTTAAAAAACGAAAAACAAACATTTCGGTGTAGTTAATTAAAGATTAATTATTTGATCCTTATCTTCCTCTGAAAAAATACTAAGAAACATAGAAATATGATGGATGAAAAGAACCAATTAAGATGTAGTGAGAAATAAATGCTAAAGAAAGATCAGATAAGAAAGGATTTTCGGAAATAGTGATCTTAAATTTTAAGATATAAGAATAATTAAGAAAGGGATATTATTAAATCAACAATGTCTTTTGAGGTAAACGTACAAAAGAAATTGCTTTAGTTAAATTTATTCAAGGAAATAATAAATTTCAAACGGAATCCTTTGCATCGATTACCGTTTCCCTGCATTTGTAACTCGAATTTTCTAGATTTTGCCAGTATTAAAGGGATTTTGTTTTTCTTCAAAGGCACAACTATCGTTCAAGTCAGATATTTCCATTTTGAAACAGCACAGGATCTCTTAAATTAATAGTATCGTAATATATTGCTTCTGATACTAATTAAAGTGCGCATTTTTTTAATGCTTTGAGTTACCAACAAGCTGGCATATTTAAAAGAGAATTCCTTAATTCTGTTAACTTCTTCTAAAACTTTCCGTTTAATTCCCTCTAAAATGAAATCTAGAGGGAATCCGTACTAATTTATAAGCAGAAAGCTGTTACTTTCTTTTCTAAAACGCATGGTTACACTGTTTGAAGATCAATAAGTATGACGCGCGCATAAATGAGCTGTAGTCCTTATATAATGAAAAGGATATTGCAAAGGAACAAGGTTATAAAACATTCATAGTTTAGTTCTTTCATTTAAAATCAAAAGAAATTATATTTTAGCATATTCATTCTATTTTGATGTTTTTAACATTTTTCTCTCTTTTCAAATATAGAATTTTATTATTATATTTTTTTTCTCAAAATTGGACAGAAATTCCTTTATATTTTTGGCTTAAATATATTGTTAAATCAATGATATAATTTCATCTCTCTCTGTCTCTCTCTCTCGGTATATATATATATATATATATATATATATATATAATAAAAAACTTCCTACAGCTTTTGATACTAATTTATCTGATTTTTTTCATCTTGTTTTCATTAACGTTTAGTTCTTTGTTTAATTTGGCTCTCTTTATTGATTCATTTACTTTTTGATAAGAAAAGTGACTGTTAATTTTTTTCCTCAGAACATATCTTCAATGCAGATAATTTGTAAACGGCATTGTTTTGCTATGTGTGCGATTATATTTTGGGCGTCTTTTAAGTCGCATCATTCGAGATTCTAAATGATAAAGTCATATATCTTACACAATCGTTTGAAAGCAAATTCTTATTCCACTTTGGTATAGATTCTATAATTTAATTTCTATTCAATATATTATTGCAAATTTGAATAAGATTTGATGGGAAATATTTCATGGAATTACTTTTCGAAATTTCCACAATGTTCATGTAGCTTCAGAAAAGAAATAAATCGGCAGGAATTTCCAAAAATTCTAAATATATACATATATAAATATTAGCACCATGTCTGCAATTTTATTACACATTGCAAGACATTGCAAAATAATAATATAGCTGTCTTTATTAAAAATCAAAGCAAAATTTTTATTTAAAAATTTCTTTACTATTAATAATGGAGAAATGCTTTAATCATAATATTTAATTTTCATCTTGTTTCTTTACAAAGGATTATGATAACAGATTTAATGGCAATAATTCCATAATTCAAATGAAAATAAGACTGTGTATTCGTAGAAATATTTTTTTGATAAATAATTTATTAAAAATAAAATTTGAAATAAATTAAGAATTAATTTAAAATATGAATGAATTTGAAACTGAAAATAAATTTAAATCCTATATCACAAACAACTAATTATAATTTGGTAAAAATATAGTTTTTAATTAGATTTCTGTATTTCTTTAGTTCTGTATGTTGATAAAACCTCTGAAAATAGTTATTTCTCTGATGTGCTAAAACATTATTTAAATTTTTGTTCAGATAACCTCATATCAAAATTTCAATTTACGGTTTCAGATTAAAATTTTTCTTGACAAGAATTCTCACAAAATGAGTTATAGTGTTATAACTTTATTTAAGAATGGAATTTTAATATTAATAATAAATTACACATAGCCTTTGTTTAGTATTTGAATAATGCAGTATATCTTTAATTTATTAAAAGGAAAATTCGGGACTCATTACAAATTAAAATAATATAAACATATTTTTTATTGAAAATGGAAAATATAACTAATTAATATGTTGGCCTATGCATATTTTATCTTTGATGAACTTTAATTATTGCTTTTTCAAATATTATGCCTGGTTTTATCAAGCCCTATTTAATATATTACGACAAAATTTAATATTGTTTTTTGACAATATATAGAAATAACTTTATATAGTAAACTAAGAAAGCAGAAATGATTTTCTTAAAATAATTTATTTACTCCGTAAAAGGCAGATTATAATAAGAGCGTATCAAATTTTTTTTGTTAGATGATTAATTTTCGTATTTGCAAATCTTAGAATCGCTCCCTTATGTTTTTATGTTTTATCGCTTGAATTATTTATCACCAAAATTAAAATAATTTAACTAACAGTCGGCAAAGAATTATTTTTATGGTTTGTTTTCAGTTATTCCTAACAACAAACTCATTCTTGCTTTATCAGATTTCAATAATTAGAAATCTGAAATTAGAATTTTTTATCATAATAAATCGCTGAATATAATATTTATTTATAAGACTATTCTAGGTGGTTTTGTTAAGAAAATGCCATCCTTTATTCTAATGAATAATATTTAATACAATTATTTATATAAGCAAATCATAAATAAATTTCATATATTCATCCACTGACTTCAAACTATGTTGATTATCACAAGAATAAATTAATCAACTAGATATCTAAAATCAAGCAATAGAACATAAAAGCAGAAACTATTTTCAATAATAATAGTTATAATTAATAAAATGAATATAAAATTCATTTGAAATATTACATCTGAGAGGCAAAATTTACATGCTCATGTATGCCAATCTTTCAGACCTCCCTGCACTTCCAACAAGAACTTTAGCGCCTAGGGCCTGAAACGTGCTTATCCCACCCCTAACGAGAAACAATCAATTTAAGCTTCAAAACTATTTCCATTTAATTGTTCAAAAGAAATGCAATTTAAAGATGGAATTACACTTATATTTGAAGTTTACTGCATAATGGTTACATTGTTCTATTGTTCCGTCACAATGCTTTTGAAATTTGATAACAAAACTGGAAATGACACGAAGATTTATTGTTGATATTAGTACGAGACAGCCAATATTCCTGATACTTGCAAATGTAATGGATAAATTTTCTAAGTAGAACAGAAACAAAATATGCTTGCTTTGGGGAGTCGGCAAGATGGAAGACTTACCGAAGTTTAACCACAGAAAGACTGACTAGTCAAAAGTTAAACCAAAGAAAGGATAACCCTAACTGAGCGAATAATAGCATTACGAGAAAAGGCAGACGTGATGATGACTTGAATGCAATGTCAATAAATCTCTGTAGAATTTAAAATAAGTATTCAAAGAATTTGGGATGCTACGTCATACGTAATTAACGTGTTCTTATTCAGTAAACTATGCTTTTTGGTTCTGCGAAACATAATTTCATGTAATCCGTGCTGATCTATCTGGTACAAACTTAGCTTTCAAAGAAATAATAAGTATTGAAAAAAATGATAGTATACTGATTATATATATATATATATATATATATATATATATACACGTTTGAATATGTTATTGTTCATAAATAAATCTTACACATCTTTAAATTTGTAAAGATCCCCTTTCTAGCGTTAACAATGTTTTTGAATGTATTTTTTAAATATTTGAGTAATTATGAATGCATATACATATTATATTACACAACATTTCTTTGTTCAGTCATTGATTTATACGAACGAATTTGAGATGACATTAAGTAAGTATTTGTATATGCATATGCCTTACATTTAAAGATCTATTATAAAAAAGGAAAGAGAGAATAAATGCGCTTTAATCTATATTGAATACATTTCCTACTATCTATACCATTTATTTAAACGTTTGCATAAGATGAAATACAAAACTATGCATATGAAAAAATTAATTTTCTTTTAAAAGGCATCTTGAATAGAGATAATTGGGTTTCCTTTTTATTATTCGTCGGCAAGCAGGGAAACAGAACAAAACTTTTAGATTTCCTGGAGTAGAACTTTTATGACTGTCATAAAAGTGAAAGGCTGGCGTCAAAATACACATCGTCCATATTTCTTCTACGTTTGCGTTTCAGATTATAAAAGGCATCCAAAACAAACGTTCTCTTGGAATGCATGAAAAGCCTTAAAATTAACCATTGTCATGGAAATAAACCTTGAATACGGCATTTGCATATTGATGAATAAGCATTTGAATACTCTTGAATAAATGCTGGTTTTTATTTTAAGCTCGCGTTTCCTTTTGAAAACCGAAAATCATTTGAAATCATTTCATATTATTTCATACAACTGATTCGTTCTAATTAGGGTCATAATTTCTCAAATAAATAATAATTTCAATCACTCCAAAAGAAATTGTTTCTTATAATTCTTTCCCTTTTTAAAGCATAAGTAATTTTAAATTGCAAAAACAACTTATCTTTTTAGTCTTCTAAATTGTTTTGAATTTAAACATATTGAAAAAAATATATAAAAATATAAAAGGTTACTATTTCAATAATTTCTCACAAAAATTTTCTCACATGTGCAAGTTTTGAAATTGTAATTAAATTTTAAGCGTGTCTGATAAAAGAAAAATATATGTGATACATTACATTATATGGGGACATTATATTATTTAAAAAACGGGATGATATTTCATGTAAGGCTTGTGAGCAAAATAATTATTTTCAACTTTATTTTAATTTAAAATCAAAATATTTTTGAATTTATCCAGATTTATATCAAGGAATAAATTTTTAAATACTGTTTTGAGTTTTCTAGTATTGCCGTATCTTAGGTTTATTTTTTTGAATAATTTTTTCCCATACTAATAAAGTTAGACTTGTTTTTGGCCGATTATTTCAAAGGTTTTTTTTTTTATTTTCTAAGAAAGTTTGATGCATTTAAAATTAAACTTTGTTAATTAATCGATTTTTTGCATTCATTTTAAAGTACTTTCAAATTAAAATAATACATAATAAAGAAAATTAGAAATTTCTAATCTGTATTGCGTTATCCCAACTGGTGTAGAAAATTCACGCATTTTGCTTTGCCTCAATTTCCGTTGAAAATTCCATGCTAGTATAATTTTTTGATCAACTATTTATAATAATTGTAATTATTAGGTCTTGTATAGCGTGGTTAGGAAAACGTTTGATTCGCATCCCTTGGGCTGCAAGTTCGAATCCTCGAGCCGAAGACTACGTGTGTGTGTGTGATTAATGTTACGTTGGTAGTGGTCACAAAATACTCCATGTCGAGAGTAATACCACTGGGGATACTTGGTAAGAGGTGATATTTCTCTCTCTAACTTTAAATTACGATCTGTGGAAGAATAAATGAAATGCAGGAATGAAATCCACCTCGTAAAAAGGGTTTATGACTGAGCTTGAAGTCAGATTTCTGCCCTCATTTTGCTCAGGTGTCAATACCCTCAGAAGCTAATGCACTCCTCCTTTCGTTGCAAAGCGGAACACGAGGGCAACAGCAATTTAATAAAAATATACTAGGATAAAAATTTTCTTTGTTAACCTAAGTAGGAATTATTTTTTAAAAAAAATTCTTTTTTTATAATACTTGTTTACTTTGAGTTAGAATAATTTTAAAAAAATATTATTAATCTTTTCTTTACCTTAGCATTATTATAAAATGTATTCTAAGAAACGATTCTCATTCATTTACCTCTAATTTCAATTAATCCACTGAATAATTGCATGAAAGTATCCAAATATTCAATGATTGTTAAATATTAAAAAATCTCCAATGAATACCAAGACACTAATGCAATTTCTTAATAGAGTTCCGATTTTTTTTTCTTTTCAAGAACAGTATTCCAAATTTTACCTCAGTTTGTATTAGTATTTCTGAATGAAAAATTTTCTTACTTTAACTGGAAATATATCGTGCTATTTATAATTCATAATTAAATCCTGATTAATTAAAAACATCGGAATATTTTCTATAATAATTAACGATAGTAATAGTTCTATAATAATTTGCCTTGGAATTGTCATAGTTAAATAACTAAACTGACTAACTTACTGAACTAAAAAAATATAGCTCTACTGATAATTGTGATTTCCTTATTTTTTTTCTCCAGAAACACATCCCTGGCACCAAAAACAGCAATGCCCTGAAGATTCCTAAAACCTAACAAAGTTGGGTAGCGAATAAATATAGACTGATTAAATACATCAAATAACTATAAAACTACCATACTTCAATAATAAGGATATTATCATATACTTTATCGCTAAACTCTATGAATTTAATTAACTTTACCCGCGAATAAAACAAAAGTAAAGAAATTTAAGGAGAAAAAATATCAGAATGGTAGAAAAATATATTACAGTAAGACCCCGCTTAACGCGGGGGATACGTTCCATCAAAGTAGAGCGTAATGCGAAACAGCGCTAAACGAGGCTATCTTTACATGTAAATATTGGGGTTAGGGGAAGATGGCTTGGAAATTGGTTAGGAATTAAATTTATAAAGTATACTTTTTTAATAAAAATAAAACCAAACATTTATTTCTTAAAGCCCAAATTAATACCACATTATTATTTCTTGCAAAAATAAAAACAAACGAATAACAAAACGAATATTCTTTAAAGAAAACAAATAAAATTCTAAGTCAGTCATATTTAGTTAGCCTTCCGCGTTTCAGTGTTCTGCCTTTTTGTGACAAAAGCATCTAATGTTGTTTGCCTTTTTCTTTTGCGTTGTTCTCTTAAAAGTTCTTCATAAACGGATAGAGCATCTCTAACACCACGCCTTACTTTTGAGCTCCTGTCAAAATTCGGATCATTTTCAATGAATTGATCCATTATTTCAATTATGGTAGACAAACTCCTTTTTACAGACGCCATCGAAAGTTCTTTTTGCTCTTCTTCTGAATCACTGCTGTCAATATTTTTTTTTCTTGTTCAATTAATTCCTTGAGCTCATCATTAGAAAGACTAGCCGCTGCTTCTTGAATTATTTCTTCGACATCTTCCACATTTACCCCTTCAAACCCGGTTTGCTTACTTAATTTCACTATCTCTTCCACTATTTCAAAGATCTTTCTGTTACCTCATTCCAAGAAAGGCCTATGTTTTCTACAGCATCCACGATGTTGTAGTTTTTCCAAAATTCTCTTATGGACTGGTTCACGTCTCCGTCTGTTTTTTTTTTTCAAACATTTGCTTTAAGGTTCGCCGCAAGTAATAAGCTTTAAAATTTGATATAACGCCTTGGTCCATTGGTTGAATTAAGACAGTTGTGTTAGGCGGCAAGAAAACCACTTCGACTGGAATGCATGTTGTTAAGTCTGATAAATTTGCAGGGTGGCTTAGAGCATTATCAATTAACAAAAGTGCTTTTTGTTCAAGTTTTTCAATTTCGCAATAACGTTTTAGAGACGGGCAGAAATGTTCAGTGAACCAATCCTGGAAAATTTTCACAGTTATCCATGATTTTTTATTAGATTCCCAAATTACAGGTAAAGTTGATTTAGATAGGCCTTTCATCGCTCTTGGGTTTTTAGAATGGTAAATTAGTAATGGTTTTAATTTAAAATCTCCGCTTGCGTTACCACCTAGTAGAAGGGTTAAGTGATCTTTTGCAGCTTTAAATCCTGGTGTCCGTTTCTCTTCACGGGATAGAAATGTTCGTTTCGGCATTCTTTTCCAAAACAAGCCTGTTTCATCAACATTAAAAACCAATTCTGGAGGATAGTTTCCTTCTTCAATTATTTTTTTAATATCGCTGGAAATTCAGCCTCCGCTTTTGTATCACCACTTGCTGCTTCTCCTGTAATCTTTATGTTGTGAAGGTTGTTCGGTGTTTAAATCTATTCGGTGTTTAAATCTAACCATCCTCGACTAGCAACGAAAGTTTCACGTTTGTCAATTGTCTCAGCCTGAATGTAATTGAAAATTCTTCTAGCTTTTTCCATTATGATAGATTGGCTTAATGACATATTGCGGTCAATTTCGTCGTCAATTCATATAGACAGTCGTTTTTCCATTCCCTCTATGATATTATTTCTAGAACGGGTAATTCTAGTTGCAGAACGCAGTTGCAGTATCCGATGACAGTATTTTTTCTTTATTCTTCATGATCGTCCTTATTGTTCAAGTTGGCAAATTCAATGAAGCACTAATTAGAATTTGACGTTCATCAGAATCTAATCTTCTAATGACTTCCATTTTAGTTTTGAGTGAAATGCTTTTTCTGGTTGCTTTCTTTTCTTTTCCATTATCACCCATAGTAAAAAACTAAAGATCAAAATATTTGACACTGTAATATAGTTTTAAATATGTAAATTAATACCTACTTACAATAATGTCAACAAATGTTTCCAATAATAAAAATATGTCTGTACAATACCGCACCAAACAAGAAATACAAGTACACTCTTTCGGATATGTATTTGAAACCTATCGCTGCATAATATTTCGGGGAATCCCCGTATGCTGCGAGCGATTTCGTGGAATCCCCGGGTTGAAATAAAAGAGCGCTAAACCGAAACAGCGCTAAACGAAACAGCGTTAAGCGGGGTCTTACTGTATATTCATGTCGATATTCTAGATAATAAATAATAATCTTTACAAAAAGGGTCAAATATAAAAGGCAAAACAATAAACAAGTGAAAAGAAAATCTTTCCGTAAATCGCATTTTATGTCTGAAAAGCAATTTCTTAAAGGAACGGATAGCCGTTTTCCTCTCACCAACAAACGAGAGAAAAAAATCTACACATGAGGTACGCTGTAGATCTGTTTCTTAAAATAAATGTTCTCTTCAGCTTCATCGAGAGATGGAAGGAGCGGGGTGACGATACCAGGCCATTAAGAGACCAACATCTCCACGAGGGACTCGAGAATGTAATGGCGTGCAGCAGGTTAATCTTCCGTGATCACGGACAGGATAAAAATAATAAATGAATGGTGCAGTATACAGGTGGATGGTCTCCTTCTAAAGACAGTAGCTACGATTTTATCTCCCCTTCTATGAATATTATCGAACCTTATTCGGAATGTTTGACCCCTTAGGAGAAAAGGGAATGGTTAATGCCAAACTCGGATAGGGAAAGCGTAACTTTTTTTTTGCCTTCCTCTGATCTCACATATATTTTCTATTGCTGAGAAGATATGCATTACTTGAATGAAACGCTATGAAAAAAATCGAAGTCATTTACAGGGAAATATTGTGAATCGCTTCGTCGATTGTTGGAAGTATATTCTACAGCTTGGAAAGCAAAATCATTTGCTTCGTGAATGGGAAATATTTGTTATAATGCTCCTGATACGCTGTTTCTTTCCTTTTAAGGAGACATGTTGTATTATCATCCTTTATTTTATTAAAAAAAACTGTATATTAGTACATTTTAAAATTATTTTAATTTGAAAAAAATATTTTAATCAGTTTATTTACATAATTTTTAATTCAATTTTACAATCAGGTTGATTAAAAAATTTATTTTCTTAGTTACTAAATAAATAACTTTGTAAAAAAAGGCTGATTCTGTAAATGATAAAGTAGAATTATATTAACAATTTTTTAAGTACAGTAGGCCTGATTTCTTATGTTTCCAATTAATCTCATAGTTATTAAAATACTTTGAAAAACAGACGTCTACATTCCTGTTTATGAATTAAGGATAATTAAGAATCAAGCGGAAATCGAAATTTTACCTAAATATATCACCCGTAAAGTGACCACGCAAATCTTAAAAATGATATGCAAATTATAGGTAGCTACCAGATGACACCGATAGTAAGCCATAATGACGAGAGATGAGTAAGGAATACAGGTATAAAAAGTAAAATCGTTCGCAAGCGCTTTATAAGCTTTTCAGTGCAATAACTGTAGTTATGACATAAAGGACGCATTTGGATCATATTCTATGTTTTAAAATTATAGAATGTCTGGAATGCGGGCGTAATCAGCTTTAAGTATTCGAAGGGCTCGAAATCGTCCAGAGTATCATCTTCTGGCTTTGACAGCGATTTCTAGATGATGGTAATGTGAGTAGACCGGTTTCCCTCGAGTTACAACACTTACTGCCAAAAGAAACAGACGAAGCTCAGCATCAGACCTGTCTCGTCAGCTCTTTTCAGCCACTGGCACTCTCTTTAGCCACTGTTTTCAAGGCAGATCATGTACAGATGCTTTGGGAAGATTGGTCCATATCCTCGTAGACCTAGCAGATGAGTTCCACCTACTGCAACTCGCATGGAGTAGAGAGCATGCACCGCAACAGTAGGCTTGTATGATGTTTTTTGACGAGCCTAGGTTTAGCTTTCAGTCTCATTCCCGCTGGAATATAATAAAGACAGGGTCAGGTAACTGCTAGCAACAAGAGAAAAACACTGAAGGACACTGTTAAGGTGGTGCAGGATTACTCGTTTGGGAAGAAATTTTTCTGGGTTCCAGTACTGACCTGCATATTCAAATTGGAACCATTATGAGCCAAATCCATCGGGACGTCATTCTGTATTTACACGTAGGTTTGGGAGCAGAATTCATGTTTATGGATGGCAACGCCCTTCCTCGCCGTGCAAACAATGTATGCCTTCAATTTGAATATATCAACCGTTTTTGCTGGCCGGCATTTTCACCGGACTTTAATCGAGTAGAACATGTGTTGGACATACTTGGCTGACGAGTTGCAAACCGTCAATCCCGTCAAACCGTACCGGAACTTCGGAGAGCATTGCTTGATGAGTGGTGTAATATTCCCCCAAATCAGATCAATAATTTGATACTGCCTAGACCCTAAGGCCCTTATTGCATCATCTAGGAGACATACTATGCATTAACCGTTGTACTAATTATGTAATATTGGTATTTGATAATATATACATTTCTTTTTTTGGAATTTGCTCCAGAGAGCAAAATATCTCAATTATTATGAATGATATTAAACATATAACAAATTTTTTTGCTCTTTACTTTTTATTTAATAAATAGGCTTTACAAATAAGTGTAATTTGTTCTGGTTTTGATTTTTTTTGTTCTGAACTTACATTATCTTTAATTTATGGGCTTGAATGTATTGCAGTAGTATCGCATTCAAACGTGAATGCTGAGAAATCTGTAATATTAGTAGAAAGAAAAACGTTAAAAAAAGAATTATGAATTCAGAAAATTAATAACATTAAAAGAATAAAAATGAAAACAATCATTAAAATGTTAAAAATGTACCAAAATATGAAATTAAACTGATAATTCTTTCAAAAAACAGAATCTTCATGATGTTTACTATCTATGACTACAAATTATCTAAATCCACTACTCATATTTATATACTTAATATAGCTTATATAGCTTAATTTATTAAGAGGTTTATTTGAAGATATTTTGAGGAGTAATTTCTACATATTTTTCTCGCATTATTTCTAATAAAAGCATTTATCAGGCGCTGCCTAGGGCACTATGGCAAAATAATCGCGCAATACTAATCTTTGGTATGAATTTAGTGTTTTATACTAAATACAACCTTTACAAGTATATAAAGAAATATAATTTGCTGAAACCTTTTTCTGTACGTCGATTCCTTTCTTTCTCATTCCTAGTAATTTGACTTTACCTTATCAACAATTGCATAAGTAACTGAAAAACTCAATGAAAGAAATAATTTATTTTTTTACTTAAAAAAACAATCCATTCTCTTTTTATAATATATATTTAGACAAAGACTTAAAATAATTTTTCTGAAGGAAATTCTCTGAATTCCAGATACATTTCTAGTATTGACATTATATATACAGGGTGATTCAAAACAACGAGGACAAACTTACTTGGTAGATCAGTCATACAACAAGGATAAAAAATCACATAGGAACAGGGGGTTTCAACTGCGATCCGGAGCTGCTACAGGGCGTCTAAAATAATGCATAACATAAAGAGAAGAAACGAAACGATTGCAGATCATTTTATTGTTAATGACTCACTCACATGCGAATAATGTCGAGCTTATAGGAAATGCTCAAAGTTTTTTCCACATGTATCGAGACACGCCTTGCATCTACGTTGCATGGAACGGCGCACCTTCTCAAAAATACCAGGTGTATCTTGAACACTTCTTGCTGCCACAACGATCCTTCCTACCAAGTATTCCTGCGTTGCAACAGGTGTTTCATAGACAAGGCCTTTTAAAAATACCCATAAGAAAAAAAATCCAAGGGAGACAGATCTGGTGATCGTGGTGGCCGTGCGATCGGTCCACCGCGACCAATCCAGCCGCCAGGAAAAGTAGCTTGCAGATGGACCATGACGTCTGTGCGGAAATGTGCAGGAGATCCGTCGTGTTGAAATCAAATGCGTTGACAAATAGGATTCGGAGCATCATTCAGCATTTCTGGCAGAACCTCTTGCAAGAATGTTAGATAAATGGAACCGTTAAGTCTTTCTGGGAGAATGTACGGACCAAGTAAACAGTCTCCTACAATACCAGCCTACACGTTAACGGAACATTTTCGCTGTGCGCCATGCGGACGTATAGTATGGGGTTTTTCATCCGCCCACGTATGCAGGTTGAGAAAGTTCATCACACCCTCTAATGAGAATGCAGCCTCATCCGTGTAGATAACACCTCTGCGAAGTTTCGGTCTGCAGCAGCACCACTGCGCAAAATCCATTCGTTTGTTGTAGTCTCGCAGTTAAACTGCCTGGGCGCTTTGTAAATGATAAGGATGTAGTCCTTCGTCGTGTACAATGCGCCAAACGGTAGCTTGGGGAATATGGTTCTCTCTGGATACAACTCTTTTACTTGTTTAAGGATTACGCTCCAGTCTTGGAGAACACTTTCTTCAGCATCAACTGTCCGAGTTGTTCGTTGGCGACTAGTATCCAGCTGGTGCACGTCAAACGAGCCGTTTTCACACAATCGTCGATGCAGAGAGGCAAAGAATGAGCGGCTAGACGCATTTCTACCAGGATATTTTGCACGATACATATTGAAGGCTTCTCGTCCATTATATTTGGTCATGCCGTAAATTATGTCCATGTCAGCCATTTCGCGGTGGGTGTAAGTAGCCATGTTACGCACAACACATTCACGGCTCGAATGAAGACAATCTCCGTTTGCTCAGGTCGTGTTTGTATCGCAACGCACTCTCGTGGCACAGGCGTTTGCAACCCTATGCTCGTATGCGATTTTTGATCCCTGTTGTATGACAAATCTTCCATGTAAGTTTGTCCATGTTTTTTTTAATCCCCTTGTATATGAAAAATTATTTCAAACATCACTAT
>JAOUZG010026054.1:4482564-4498890 GCA_026289955.1 Argiope argentata | reverse complement strand
AAATAAATAAATCTAATCTAATAAATAGTTAATCCATATTTCCAAGGGATATAAAATTTTATTTCCGTACGGATTTGTAACACGAAAAAAGTCTTAATGCATACTTATGTTTGAAAATCCTTTCTTAATGTAGCATAAATTAAAAAAAGTATTCTGTTTTTATTTTTGTTCCATCTGTATAAATTAAATATTAAAATTTTTAAGCTATTAAAACCTGGATGCATTTTAAAGATACTATTTTCTATAGATTATAATTTACTGTAGTTTCTATCCATTAAATACTTTTTCTAAAAAGTTTTTGGACTCTATGGTGACTTATTTACTCTCACTAAATTTATTTAGAATTATTAACACATTTTTTAATATTAGTACAGCAATAATCTATTTTACTGTCTTGATGCGACACTGCGATATTTCTGTTCACCCTGTAAGGGGAAGGCGTTTGGATGCTTTTATTCAACTAGAACAATACCAAAACGATAAATCTCGCATTTTAATATAAAGAATTTTGTAACTTTATTCTTCCTTATCACAACAGGATTATCTTATGTATCATGTAAGAAAGTAATAATAAAAATAAAAACGCTCTCAAAGAGAAATTGATTTCTTTTATTTAAGTGTCTGAAAACCTCATTCATTTTGTTTTAGTTATTTTTTTGTTACTTTGAATCAATTTTTTTGAAGAAATGCTGATACAATGTTGATGACCTTATTTACTGAGAGTTTTAATCTAAAGACAAGGCTTTAATTACTTCATTATTTTTCATAATATCCTAAAAAAATTAGAAGAACTGAGCAAACAAAAGAGGGATTTTAAGTTAAAAAGATATAACTTCCATTGGGATTTGAATAATATTTCTTTTCCGAATAAAAATGAGGGGCTCATTTACTTAAAACTGGATTTATTTCAAAATCAATTAATTGAAAATGCGATTTTAACATCAGTATATTTCTTTCTTCCTTTTTTTTCACCACAGAAAAATCCTATTTTATTTTATCTCTTTGTATTTATACTGAATAATTTGAAGCACTATTTCAGTATTTTACTTTGAGTATATATTTAAACATCTATATTTTCCAATTAGAAACTAAATTTAATTGCTCTTTGGTGTATTTAATTTACTATCCTAGAGAGAATATTTCACCTCTTTTCAATCTTTTTTTTTTAAGAAATTAATCCGTTTTTCGTTTTATAGAGTGAATTCATTTTTTGAAGATTATTTCAATCTATAGATTGAGTTATTATGTGTTATATTTTGTTTTTATAGTGTTGTATTTTTACATGTTTGACAGCTTTTTATTTGTAACGTAACTAAACGATCGAGAAAATAAATGTTAATTGGCATGGACGTTAATTTGTATGTTTAATACATTTTTAAATTCAACGTAATAAAAAATAGAAAATGAAACCCTTTAAAAAGAGAGCTTCAGTTGTTTATTTCTTTTATTAGATTTATAATTTTTGAGGAATAAGTGTATTATTAACATTTTACGAATAATTAAGTTGACTATGAATTAAGACCATTTTAATAATACTTTAATTCTTTTAAATAAAAAATGAAATCAAAATCGAGAATATCTGCCATAAACAATTTTTTTTTGTATTTAATGGCTTGGATAATAATTAATCATTTTTTCTTTATCTAACTAATTGATGAATAGTAAGCATTTCTCCAGCCAAACAATATTTCATAGCCCTTTTTGATGAAGTAAATAACGTGAAAGAAATACATATGTTAATTAGTCAAAGAAACTATGTGAAATTAGACGTGGAAATAATAAATAAATAAGTTGTTAAGAATCTCTTTTCGTTTCCAACATAAATTTTAATTGCATAATTTTTCTACTTATTTTTAATCCTTTTAATCTATTGAGTAAATTATTTGATCATTATTATGAATTATATTTTAAGTTTTTCCAGACATTGTCATTATTCCAAATTATTGAATTCCTCTACATTTTTAAATTTTTTCCGGATGCATGCTAGTGACTAGAAAAATTATATCTAGACTTGTTTTGCAGGTAAAAAAGGCATTTCTGTCATATCAGAAATTTAGAAAGAAGGGCAGAGAAAAAAAATTACTCATTTTAATTTTAAAACACTTTTTTATTTTTTTCAATGCAAAACAGCATTTAATGATAATTTTAAATGCCACCAGAGCCATTGTACTCATTGGTTTCAGGAATTGGTACGAATTCCATACACTTCCTTACAAACATACAAAAATATAATAACTGTTTCCAAATGACTTCCTTTGGGGCAACAAATATATTTCGTGACAATTTCATGCCAACTTTTAAGGTAACAAGACTTATTTTAATTTTTATCATGTCAGAACATGATTTGTTTTTGGGAGGAGGGTTTTGACGTCAATATAAATCCGTAGGCGAAAATTAATTTTTTTTAAAAAAATAAACTTTTAATAACGTGTTGCCATTGCATTTATGAAAGCTGATAAAACTTATCATTTTGTTCATTTTACTTTGATGTTGTTTCATTTTTTCATGTTTATATTGAATGTGTTCTGATAAAAAAATTATTTTATTGTTGTTGTTCTTAGGGATAAAAATTCTTTTTTATACATTAATGTGGCATTAAGAGCTCTTAATGTGTTTATTTTATTCTTGAAAGGATTTATGGAATCAACGATTCTTTTTATTTTCTAAGTGCTGTGAAACACGTACGTACGTAATCAGGCTACGAAAGCCCAATAACTTGAGACAGTACGAAGTCTGTCGGGGCAGCTAGTATGAAATAAATTCAGGATTCAATTTGTATGGGATATGAGATCAGCATTGCATCTCTTTTGAGCGAACATCGGAATGCAAATCGAAAGTTATTTGCCAAGCTGTAAGAACATAGCAAATCAGGGAAATTCAAGAAAAGGTTGTTTTTTTTATTTGCAATGATGCATTTCTTAAAGAAGCAGTTATATTTTTGGAAGATTTAAGTCGAAAATTTTCAAATGTATCAGATTAGTGTTTGTTATTAGTTCTTACCTTCCTGCATATAATGTAATCGAAAAGAAAGTCGTATAATGTAGACATTTTCCGTCTCCAGATTTTTAGAAAGTTATATGCTTTAGATTTGCTTCAGAAAAAAAATAACTTTTCATAATTATCACCACTGAAAAACACTTTGAATGAAAACGATAGAAATGATAAAGAAATTAGGTGTATGGACTTTTACATCAAATATGTAGATTTCATTGAGATTTTCAATAAGATCCGTTTATAGGATGTTTGCTTGTCAATCAAGTGGTTTGAGTACATTTGGATACAAAAATTATATAAACTATTATATGAACGATTTTTTACTCATATTTTGGTAATCACAAGTATAGATTTCTTAAAATTTTCTAGTAAAGAGCCAGTCGCTTGTTGCATTATACATTCGAGAGTATGTAAATGCAAAATCTCAAAAATGCAACTATTTAGATACCTGAAAATGTGCGTGCGATCTTTTTATTACAACTGTATAGTTTTAGAAAAAAATTATAATTTTTCACGTACGTGATTTTGTTATTCTACAAGATTATCATAAAATCCTAAAGGGAAGGGTGAAAACTGCTTTGTGTTGTTCCACTTCCATCTCACTCTGGTCTCTCATTATGTAATTAGTAAAAATATTCTCGACGTTCATGGCGTCTATGGTCCATAATTTTCCTTCTGAGAGAAAACATTATTAGAGTGTCTATGACGAAGGTTTGGGAAGATCACTCTCTTTAGTTATTTTTCACATGCATTTAAAACAAGTAATTTGCAAATGCTTAGAAATGTCTTATTTCGGGAAAGGAAAAACTATTTAACTATTACTAACCCACTAGCTGCATATACCATGATTTCCCCGGGCAACGTAAAAGTAGCTCAACCCGCGATAATGTCTATTTCAGTCTATCTAGAGCTGCAACCTCTGCTCTTTTCATGTTCATGGTTTCATTTCGGGTATTTTGGTTTTACTTGATAAAACAAAGCGAGAAGACTTATATCGATTCATAACAATGTCTTTTTTCTAGTGCTGATGAAATTATCGTACTGAAAATGGAAATTAAATTTTAATCAAGCTCTCGATACCATTATATCAGAATACGTAATTAATACTTAGATCATTCCTAAATTTCGAGCGTTTCATGAACAATTATAATATACATGTACAAAAGGTCTAACGAAAAAAGTTCGACCGTTACTGTTTCTTTGTCATAATCCTGATTTGAAGAAGTTATTTACGATCGTGTCCGTCTGTAACTTAAAGGCTTATAATTAAATATGAGTGAATGAATTGTTTTAATGAGTCATATTACAATAAATGATACTGCCCAGATTTCTATAAAAATTCTTTATGTTTATTTTCAATTATAACCGTTTATATTTTATTTATTAGAGCCCTTCTTCTTCTGTACAGTCAACCACCCCGCCACCACTGAACGTAGCAGTATCGGCAGGATTTATTCTGAGCGACTGTATTTATTAGAACCCTATACTTCTTAACTGTCTTTTACCCACACAGTTAAGAATGGGGGGGATTACTTGCTTTACGAGTTCAGATGTGTAGAAAGATTAAGCGATTCAAACAAGAGAGGAAAGAAGATGACACGAAATGACCAAATAATGGATCTAAAGAATTATTGCTATAATTTCTAGGGTTGCAATTAGATATATGAATAAACATAAACATAATACCTATAATATGCAAATTTAACTACTTAAAGAATAAATAGTACAAAAGCTTAAATTCCTTATCTCAGAGTAAAAGAAGTTGCATGTAGGATATTTTTACAGTAGACATTGTTGCACCTACCGATACCGGATGTGCAGTGCTGAAAAAAGACATTATGTTAGATTTGAATCGGACATAAATCCAAACAAATGTTTAGAAGATTTCGGTGATTATTTTTGGAAATCCATAGAATGTTAAAATTTGGGAGAGATATTTAAAATAAATTTAACGCGATTATTATCTTTTTTTTCACCAATTGAAATTTTTTTCCCTATTGGATTTCTAAAAATAATTTCTAAGTAAATGTTAATAACTCAGTACTTAAGAGCATTTCTCAAATTGTTGACTTAAATATATCAAATTTGGAATGCGAATTTAGAACTAAAACTATTGCTCTGTATTAAGCATTGGTTGGAGTCGTTTTGAGAAAAAAAAAGCGTCAAAAATCCGAATTCACTTTTATAAGAGAATCTGAGCGAATGCTTTGGGGACACCACTCCCTTTGGTATGGAATTGTATCGGGCTGTTAAATTTTGAGTCATGTTTATTTCTCAATGTATAAATTTTATTTATTAACGTATAAAAGAAGTGAATTATAAATAACCGTTCTTAATGAATGTAAATATTGTGAAAAATCAATGCTTAGAAAAATTTATAACAAATAACAAATTGTATTTAATTACGTTAATTTATCTATTATTCCTCAGAGAATCTGTCATTTCTTTCAATGTGATTAAGAGCAGTGGTATATTTTATTTTTGAAAAATTTGCTTCTTTTAATAAATAATAGAAATTCCTGCTTCTAATTAAATATGTATTTATAAAAATATTTTATACAAAGAATGAAACTAATTTTGCTAATGTTTTGTATTTGCTCAGTGTAAGCATGATTCATTAAAATATTTCATTTTTTTCCTAAATACTGTGTGATGCGAAAAGGAAAAAAAGCCAGTTTGAATTGTGAGAAGACGTTACCATTACTTATTCAATATCGTAAAGATAAATGAAATTGTTTTTGTATACATCATCATAATTATCATAGTAATTACTCTTCTTTTAGATAAGCATTTATTTATTTCTGCAGTAAAGTTTTCTGCAGCCAAAATGAATAAATGTTTCGAAAATTATTTTACTCTCAGAAGAGAAGCTCAATAAATAAAACCGTCATATTTACTTTTTATACATTTGATAACTTAAAAGTAAACTGGATTCATATCACATTAATATTTTTTAGAAGGCTGAAAAAATGTTTGAGATTTCGAATTATTTTCAGAATTACAACTAAACAAAGTTTTGATATTTTTTATAATCTTTTCCAAGCGGAAAAATTGATTAATTTGTGCATATTTCCCATGATAATCCTGATGAAGATTCCCATTTAATATATTTGGATATTTTTGAATAATTTATTTATGATGGGTTTCAACATATGCGTAAACAAAAAAAAATTCCCCCATGAACAAAGTTAATTAATAAAAATTTGAATTTCTATTCTTCACACAGAAATAATGTAATTTCAAAATCATTTATTTGTTTATTGTGGGCAAAGAAAATAATTCTAAAAACTATTTTTCGAGCTTGAGCAGACTCGACAGAAATATTAAATTGTACAAGAAAAAACTGTACCATTCACTCTATCTGGAAAACGTCAATACGAATTTTTAAAATGCCGTGGGGATCAGAAGTTTGAAATTTTGAATTACAAATTTTAGTAAATCAAAACTAAATTTTAAAAAATTAGAAATAGTTCAGACTGAAATTGTATTTATTGTTATAATCTTTCTATTTTAATGAATGTGTTCAAGTTTCTTGATAATTTAATATAATGGATTAAAATATTTATTAAAAAGATTCAACCTAATCGGAATTATAAATTGAAAGAATTATCTAAGCATAGATTTGAACATTTCCCGTTCTACTGACTGAAATTAGCCATATCGTTATATTTCTTCTACGCTGGTGGACAAAATTAAGAGATGGAAAGCATTTTTCCAAATATCTCGAGAAATACTGGATAAAAGTAAATGAAATTTGGTATATAATTTATGGTATGACAATAATGTGGGCAAAGCAAAAAAATAATGAGCCCTTCATTGGTAAGAGTTATTTCTAAAAGTGAAATGTGAACTGAACTTCATAATGGAAGATGGCAATGAAAGTGATGTTTGTAGGGTGTGTGGTCGTCTCTATTATGGTGTGTGGTCACCTAGACGGATAAACAGCATGCACAACGAGTATGCATGCTGTTAATAAGAGAGTTAAGGAGTGCTTGTAGAAGACACTCCCACTCTTCTACCAAAGCAGTTTTTACCTCCGGAATGGTTCTGGGTGGCGGTTGGCACATCACAATAGTCCTTCCAAGATCATCTCAAGCATGTTCAATGAGGTTAAGGTTAGGATATTTAGCTGGCCGATGCATACAGTGAATATCTTCGCTTTCAAGATACTCCTCAATCAGGACAACCTATGTGTTCGGGCATTGTCGTCCATAAAAACGAATTCAAGGCTAATAGCACCTTTGAAAAGAAGCACATATGGTTGTAGGATCTCCTGCATGTACCTCCTGGCATTCACGGAATCAGTGTCAAACACTTGGAGTGGTGTGCGGGTATCTTGCGTGATCCCTTCCTAAACCTTAAGTCCTCCACCAGCATAATGGTCCTTTTCCATGATGTTAGTGGAATGGTATTGGACCACAGGCTTCCTCCATATGAATATTCACCGAGAATCAGGTTGTAGAATAAATCTGGATTCCTCTGTGAAGAGAGCACCATCCCATTGGATCTGTGTCCAGTGTTGGTGTTTTCTGCATCATTGTACATGCTCTCCTTTGTGGGAAGGAGTGAGTGGAATGAAAATGGCGGGCTTCCTGGCTTGCAAACCACTGTAACCAAGTCTCCTGGCAACTATCTTCCTTGAAATTAATGTTCCTGTGGCAGTAGCGAAGTCCCTAGACAATTGTCTCGCTGTAGACGTCCTCTGGCGCTATACTGTAAGTGACAAATACTGGTCTTCAGTTCCATATGCTCACTTCCTATTTTTTCTTCTTTCAAAACCACCACTGTTAGAACAGGAGCAGATCCAAACCTTAAGACGTGATGTTCAAAATCGGTATAATTAGTATGCGTTTTTTAAACTAATCTCACTCCAGTACGCCTATGTCCAGTACCTTCACCTTAGCACCAACTAAGATTTGATAGTTTACAATGATTGGGTAGGAATCATTTTCAGTAGAGATGCGAACCCCTAAGTCTAAATATGCATAGTGCATGTATAAGTCTAGTCCAAACCTGAAGAAACCAAAATTATGTCTATATTTTTGAGATTCTAAGAGGGCACCTATATTTTTGGTTATGTTAATTTCAATATTTTAAGTACGAATCTTTACATTAATTTAAATCGCTATGTAAGTAGCCCAAGTTGTAAATATTACTTATTATAAAACTGCGAGTATCAAATATTTTTAGAGAAATTTTTATACTTTGATTCCATTCTTGCAGTAATGTTCTTCGTTTGTTACCTTATAAATTGAAATATTATTTAACTTCATCAAATATAGCTTAATATTAGAAATGCATTTTCCCTTAAATAACGGAAATTATTCTAAATGAGCATTTCACTTCCCTTTTTATATCAATCGAACAATTCCAAAACTATTTCCTCTCTTTATTCGAGTCAGATGCAGCCAAGCTCCATTTTCAGCCAAAGGGAACATTTACAATCGGCGAACCGCTTTCCCCATCGGCAAATGAAATCGCATTTCCCAAATTCAAAATATCTTGTAACGCGATTCGGTGAGTGGAATAAATAAATAAAAATGGTTATTCTACTGCAGAGTGCGCAATCCAAAGATTCCATTACCCTGGATATAAACGATTCATGATAGCTGAACAGCTGAATATCGTTTTCTCCAACGGTCATCGGAAATCTCTTTTTTTATTTTTATTTTTGATTATTATACTTTTTTCGATATCTTCTGGTATTTCTTTCTCGATAGAAAAAAGATTTAAGCTATGGAAAAAAATTGTAAAGATCAAATTCTATTAAAAATGTGACATTTATTCCTTTATATTTTAATGCCTGTGAGTTCAGCATATTTCGAAAAATATCTAATGATAAACAAGTAAAGTAAATCAAAAGTTAATTGATGATGCTAAATATTGAATGCAAAAGATCCAACAGTAAATTGCAAAAATTACAATTAAAAAATTTAACATTGATAAATTGCCTTAGATTTCTTTATTTACACTTGGATGATTATTATCATGTCAGAACATGATGTTGTTTTTGGAGTTTGTTCTTAACATTATTAACGTGTTGCTATTGCATTTGCAAAATCTCTGATTAAAAAAAATAAGTTACTTACTACAGCAACTGAAACTTAGAAAAATGTAATTTGGCGCACGTGATAATATGAAATGAAATAAAATAGGAAATGTGATATTTTTTTTATCAATAAATGCGAGACAATTTTTTTTGGATCGTTTGCAATACCAAAGTGACCCTTTCAATGAAACGATCAAAATGAATAAAAATATAATTTAATGCGCGATCATGTGGTGCTTGTCCGTTCAAGAAATGATGTTCTGACATGATACATTGAAATATGCATAGCAGATTTCATATTAATATTCTGTCCAATTTCATTTCATTTTGCGAATATCCCGGATTTACCTCGCTACTAAAATAAGCGGATATAGGTGGAGAATAATTAAAGAAAAGTGTTATTATTTTCACTTTAATAAAAATGTGTTAGAAAAGTATGTGTCTCTATTAATAAATATGTATTTCAAACCCTTATTTATTAAATTTCTGAATCCATCACAAAATTTTGAAGAGGGAATAGAAGTTCAGCGTTTTATGAGCAATAATATATCGATCTAATAATATTAATTGATGATCAGAATATTCAGAAATCGCGAAATAATCGCACCTTCCGAATACGAATTTCTTTAGAAGGATTGAGTTCCAGAATGTATATATCAAGCTGATTATTCACTGATCACATAAATTCTCACGAGTAACTTATTTCATTAACATTCATAAAATCCAGTTTTAAAATGATCAGAAATGTGTTGATGAAATAGAATTCCTATTTTTGATGTTACCAAATTAAAATGACGTTTGGTAAATTAATTTTTAAGAATAACTATTTTTCTTAACGAAAGCTATTAAAAGTAAAATGGAATTAAACTTAATAACTTAAATTTATTAATAACATACTTTGATTTATAACATGTAAAATTGATATTTTAATAATGTAGTTGTTCAGTAAAGTGAAGCGAGAATTCTTTTGTAAACTGAAGTGAATTACTTCTGGTTGCAAGCGGCCTCTTGTCAATAAAGAGTTGAGATTTTTCGGAAGAGGTGGTGTGTTTTTTGAGTGGAGTTTCTTTTTTACTTAGTCAATGAGTATTCAGTGAGGAGGCGAGTTGATGTGTGTATCCAACTGAGCTATCAACATTTGGACCGTCGAGCAGAAGGATTTATTACTTGTGAGTGAGATTTATTTTGCAAAAATGTTTAAAAACTGCATAAAAGAGGATCTCAAGCAGATCGTGGAGGGGTTCTGCGATAGCGTGCCTTCAAATGCAAAGGTAAGCGAATTAAAAGAACTTATTTTGAAATCTAAATCATGTGAAGGTGATAAAGATTTTGTGATAAACTATGTTAATAGTGTTGTGAGTGAAAGGAAATCTTTTGAAGAAAGAAGTATTAGGACTCTAGAAATTGAAAAAATTAAAATGGAACGAATTAAACTCGAATTGGAATTATCAAAAACCCAATCGATCGTTAATAGCAACAAAAGCTTAGATGAAACCGAGAGTGATAAACATAATGTTTCATTAGATGCTTTAATTAAAAGCATTAAAACCTTAACAATTAAGATTCCAAGAAAACCAGAGTCATGGGGATTATTTTTTTCTTCTCTAGAGAGAGCCCTCCTGACAAAAGATGTACCCGAAACTCTTAAAGCAGAAATCCTTCTAAATTTACTGGGTGAGCGTGCTTCTAATATCATTGTGTATATTAAAGATGACGAAATTAAAAATTATGAGGTTGTGAAATCAATAGTTCTGAGAGAGTTTGAACCTACTGCCCAGGTTTGTTTAGAAAACTTTAGAAAATCACAACGTGTAAATGAATCGCATGTGCAATTTGCTTTGCGTCTTACAACAAATTTTGAGTACTACTTAAAATTAAGAAAAGTTACAGAATTTTAGACAATGAAACAATTGATTGTTTCAGACAAGATATTCCAAACTTTAGATAAAGAAACGGCAGCACATATAAATATAAAACAAGATGAGAGTTGATTCACGCCAACGGAGCTTGCAAAACAATGTGATTTGTTTTTTGCTTCCCGTGGAAAACCTTTAAAGGAAAGTAATTATGGTAAAGGCTATGGAAATTCGGCGAAAGTATTCCTATCCTATTCAAAACCTACAAAATGTGCATCTAAGATATTCTTCTCAGATGTTTGCAATTTAAATTGTGCATTTTGTAATAAGGCAAATTTTTTGGCTAATTGTGAGTCTTATTTAAAATTAAGTGCACAAGAACGGGTAGAATTTGTGAAAATTAAGAAACTTTGATTTTGTTGTCTATATCCGGATTTAGTTTCGAATTGCAAATCAAAGGTTACGTGTTTTTGTAAACGACGTCATCATAAGTCTTTGCATTTTCCGAGAATAAATAGTGCTAAAAGCGAAAGAAAATCATTTCCATCAATAAAAAATAAAAATGTAGAAAGCTCAGCTACAACGAGTAACTCTAACGAAACTGCTGATTCATCGACCTTGAACGCGAATGCAGAAGAGTTTGTTTATAATGAAAAAAATATTTATGAGTGGCTATTCAAACAAAAAGAATCAAGTATTGCTTTCAATTGCAGTATGTTTTCTAATTGATAAGACAGGAAATAAATGTGCAGTTAAATGTTTGCTAGATGTTGGAAGTGAATCCAGTTTTTTATCTAATGATTTAGTTCAGCATTTGCGATTAAAAAGAGAAAAAACTAATATTTTGATTTCAGGAATTAATGATATATCCTTAACAATAAAACACAAAGTGAATGCTTCAATTTGTAATGAGGATGACAGTTTTATTAGGAATTTGGATTTCCTGGTGGTTCCAAGAATTTCTGCTGGAAAAACTCCTTCGAATGCTATTGACATTTCAGCATTAGATTTTTCTTATGTCAAATTAGCAGAAAAACGATTCAATATTCCCGAGAGAGCTCAAATGTTGCTGGGGGCTGGAATTTTTTATGAGTTGCTGAAACCAGGTCAAATTCATATTAATAACTCTAATCTTATCCTTCAAAACACAGTTTTTGGATTTGTAGTAACAGCACAGAACATCGACACCAAACTCAGCAGTAAAAACTGAGAAACAACAAATATTGCAGAGTGAAACTCAAAAACGAAGGAAGGGGATAATATGAAACAAAAATCACAGAACATTGCTTTCATTGCAGAAGAAATATCATTGTATTTATAAAAAACATAGAATAAATGTTAACCCTTCCACCCCAAAAAACAGACTTTAATAAATAAACAATATATATAAATGTATAATGTGTGCCCGATGTAATTATCCTAATGCACGGTCGCAAAAAATTAAAATAGAGCGTCTGTCTATATGACAACACAATAGCAAAGTCATAGAATTTTATCCCTCAGTCCTTATACCAAAAAATAAGGAATTTTTGACTTATGTCAATTTACGAGGGAGGGAAACTTACTTAGATATTTAAAAAAAACGATTGGCTTTAGATATTTTTATCGGTTTGCACAAAATGTCGGAAGTTCAAGCGGAGTTATTTTTAGAATGCCTGTTAGAAATAATTGAATGAAAAGGTAAAATTTGGGATTTAAAAACACACACGAATATTTTAGAATAACTTAATTCGGTCTAAATTAAGGGGAAAAAAAGTAGATTAATTTAAATATAAATTTATAATTGTTTACATTGCAAATGAAAAATCTTTCTTTTGAAATATAATAGACCTTAAAAAGTTACATCCTTCCATTCGAATCAGCTAAAAACACATTAAACGTTGAATTTGAAGTTAAAACGCCTAAAGAATAAGTAAAATTACAAACGCCAAACCTTTTATTATGACAAAATTTTACAATCTATGAAGTTTGATTTCTAATGATAATAAACCTTATTTTAATTGTTTGGTGATTAAAAAATTATGTTTAAAGATCAAGTGTGGCATTATGAGATCTCACAAAAAGCCTGAAATTTTAGAGCAGTAATATTTTATGCACGAATAGGATTCACACAAAATCAATTACAATAAGGGAAAAACATTTCGGACATTTTTTATACGATTGACTTCAATTATTATTGTGCATATCACTCTACAATAAAGATTAAAATGAACATAAAGTCCACCTTTTTAAAAAATATTTGTATACTAAAAATTATATCTTAAAATCTTTCATTTATCAAATTCTTTCCTTTGAGTTTATTTCAAATCACGTGGATTGCAGCCAAATTTTAAAGGTTCTGGAAAAATAAAGTATATTTAAAATATATCTTTTTTTTCATAATGCTTAATTGAATTTTAAATAAAACCAATAATTTTCAATAAAAAACAATAATTTATTTATGCCTTTTCTGCATTTTAAAGTGTCTTAACTTCTACAATTATTTTAAAAATTAGTTTGATAATTGAATTTCAAATAATTTTAAACGAACTTAAATATTTGTTGTAGATTGTTACTTTTATAAATTCCTATAAAGCTTAATAGCATATGTAGAATTGTTAATGTTTTTTAAAAATGTTATAAACGAATTCATTTATAATAAAGTCGGTCCGTATTTGGAAATTTAATTATATTTCACAAAATCTTACCTTAGCAATTTAATACCTTTTTCCAAAATTTTTATAGAACCAACGTTTTATAAATTGCTTTTGCTTTGAAAATAGAAAACTGGATATTATATAAACAAAACACGCGTTTCAGTTTCAGAATTATTTTATAGATAGTCTTCATGGTTTAGATAAATATTGGATACATTATCCTTGAGCTCGATTTTGATTAAGAACATGTGTAAAATATATTGTTGAAGAAATTGAATATTTTTTTTGAAAAAGTATTGTAATTATAGAAAGGATTTGTAAAGAGTTCCAAGAAAATCCTTTTAGATTAAAAAATATCTATTCGAAAGAGTTTTTTATTTGGAAAGATCTTTCACATAAATAAATTCTTCAAAATTTATTTACTGAATGATATTTGTTTCTTTTAGATGAAAAACTGGCATTATGTACTGATATAGTATTTTTGATATTACAATTTAATTTTACAATTAGTTTGGAATTAAAATGTTTTTGTACTTAGAAAGAAATTTATTTTTTAAAACATTTATTGATATTTATAAATACTTCTAATTGAGTTAGGGGACTCTATATAGGGAAATAACTTCTTTATTTTGTATTTAAATTATTTTTAAAAAATTATGTGTGGGTAAATTTTTATTTGCATTTTCTGTATATTCTTGTTCAAAATGAATCAAATTTAATTTTATAATTATGGAAAGAAATTTTACACAAATTTATATTGTCTATCTCTATTCTATCACACAGTTATTTAAAATGTATTAAAATTTCATTAAAAACAAAATTTTGATTTCGAATAGTTGTAATTTTATTTGGTTGTACTTTTAAAAACATCTTTGTCTTAATCCTCTGACTGTGCACATTTTAAAATTCTATTTAGATGCGATGTTTGCTAATAACTTCAGATATTTTTCAAACAAAGTGAACTGAAACTATATGTTACAATATAATAATATGATACAACAAAATACTGTAATCGTAAAAATGAGCGCACTAAACTGCGAAAATTGCGACATACACTTGAAAATAGACTGATTGGCAATTGCAGAAATCACGGGATAAGCAGATGGCGAATTAAGGCAATTGATTGAATTACAACTTTTTCAATTAATTAATTCAATTTCAATATAATCTTCTTTAGCTTTCGCTCTCAATGGTCATAAAATTCTGCTGACGAAACAAAGAGTTTTCATATGGTGTAATAAATACCATCCGTTAATAGGGTGTAATAAAATACCTCCTCTTTCCCTTAGAGAAAAGTTCCTTCTCTTTTCGCTAAGGAAAAGAGAAGGTAATTATTTTTCCTAAGCTCACTGAAGGCACACAATATTTTTCCATTTCAGTATCAAATTCACAAGATTGGCCAATACATATTCATCAACCAACATCATTTTGCTGAATTCGTAACTGTTCTATGTCTGTTTTACACATTCTTGTAGAATATTTGAGGTTTACTTCAAAGTAGATAATTTTTTTTTCAGTTGTCCCACTCTCATTTGCATGATGCTCATACTAGCTTTCTCCATCATTCCTTTTATGCCAAAGATCCTCATACCAGCTTTTTTCTGATTAAAAAATATAGGTTATAATGTGTAACATTAGCCAAGTTTATTAATACTTTTCCAACTTCTCCTTAATGTTTCCTTTTTCTCATGATTGTGAGTTTTTAAAAAATATTTTTAGACAATTTAAGTATGAATTTTTCATTAATTAATATAAATATTTTAATATTTTGAGTGTGTCACAGACTAAATACAGATTGCTTTTGTACCATAAAATTCAAATAAATAAAATTTCTTTAAACCGAACAAAAAAAAGTCTTTGCCTTTATTTTTTCAAAGATATAAATATTCATCATAATGTTTTAAAAAAGGCGTGTCTTGAAAGAAATCTCGTTTTCCGTAGCTCTCTGCTGATAAATAATGCATAAAATAATAATAAAAATACTCGTACATATCTGCATCGGAGTGAATGATCCTGAAAATGTCTGTTTCTGTTTCATGCAATTCAGAGCTCATGATATCCGAAAAGGTGGAAGATCGATGCTTCCGATAATCAATGGAGCGATTTAGAAATCTTTCCTTTCCTCTGTTTCCAGAATCTCCCCATTGCGCCTTTTGGGGACACACATGTGTTTCAAGTCATAGCAACAATAACAACTTGAATGGGAAATGATATCAGAGTTGAAACCAAAGTATGGCAGCATTCCTTAATTCTTATGTTCTGTAATTAGTACATTTTCCCCAAAAAGAATATGATCTTAACCGTGTAAGGAATGATAGGAACTCTTTACTTCCAGAAGATGGGGTCCACAAACATATTTCTTCTATCATTACAGTTTCTGTTTACCCTCTTGCAACCGAAGATTTTATTTCGAATGCCACGGAAGATTAATCTTCGCCATTTACTCTCCTTTCTTTCAGTTCAAATTGGAGGAATTGAAGATAATGATAACATCCACCCTGAGCTTGATTTTTCTTCTTTACTCTCTTACAGGAATCAGGAATCGTTTCTCTTTCTTTTTCTTAAAATTTCATATTTAGTTATGAAAGAAATGTCTTCGTTTTCTTTTAATAAATAAATTTGTTATGTCCCCGAAAGGTGACAACATTCGTAAATTCTTCACACGATTGATTGTTGCCATCCACTTTCAATCCTTTTGCATGGAAAAAAAAACATAAATGAGTTGAAATTTTTTTTTATTATTATAACATTTTTCAAAAACTTCAATTCTATTACGGATAAAAGGCTTCAT
>JAOUZG010026054.1:4461688-4482554 GCA_026289955.1 Argiope argentata | reverse complement strand
GAAGAAACCAGTAACATGCTTTTGGAATATTTTGAATTAATTTGCAGAGTATTAGTTTAATATGCCTCAGTATATTAAATCTCCTGTTTTGTTGTTTGCTTGAATCAAATGTTATCCTTATAATGAAGGGAAAAATTAATGTGGAAGAATATTATTGAGAAAAAATAAAATGTAATCAAAAAGTAGATTTTTCAAAATAAATAATAATAATAATAATAATAATAAACTGAATCGTTTCATTTATTGAGATATATGAAATAGAGAAATTTCACAAAAACGATCAGAAGGCATATTTCATGGGTTGATAACCACTATGCTACTAAAAGTTTTATTCGCTTTTTTCGATTAATGCGGTGGCCTGATTGTGAGGTCCCGCCTGGTGAACAGTAGGATTTCAGGTTCGAGACCCAATTCCACAAAAGAACCATTGTGTAAGAAGGTCCATTGCACGTTAAATCTGTCAGGGTCAAACGACCTCCTACTGGTGGGAAGAGGGAGAGCCAGCTCAGGAGTTGTCCTCGTCACTTGACCGTTGTTCAAAATTACGATGCTCATCCCAAAAATTTCTAGTGTTGATTTACAACGGGAAGTTAATATAACTAAACTAAATAAAGCAAATCGATTATTTCGAATACTTATGTCTTAGATAAGGTGATAACTTAATTTTTGTATTGGTTGTAAGTTTAATGCTAACAAAATCCTTATTTTCCTTTGATTTTTATCTAACTGTCGTATGAATTATGGCGATTTTGAAGTATTAAGAAAAGTTGCTGAATTTATAATGAATATTTATGTAGTATGTATAAACAAAAAATTTCATTTTTTAAAAAAAGTTTTGTTGATCTATGTGTATTAATTATAACAAAAAAATATTTATTTTAATGGGCTAAATTTTTCTCTGTAATTTATATTCAAAGATGTCAGGTTTTTTTTTAAAGAATGCCAATTTTAATTGATTCAATTATAATCTACCAATTTGTAACTGTAAATGAACTCTTCTCTCCTGCATTGAAATCTACAATCATTTGATTGATAATTGTCACATCAAAGTAGATTATACCTTAAAAATCATTATCATCAACGCTCTGAATTATCTTGTTATCTTCAATCATCAGAATGGAGATATAAAAATCCGCTGGCTCACTAAATCCCCAGAGAAATGGAATCTGCATACTTACTCGATGACTTCTCATACTCGTGATGCACCATGGAGGAAGAAGAAAAGGGAGATAAATGAAATAAAACCTATTCCTTCTTCATTTCGTCAGAATATGAAACATTGCATTTTATTCATATCACGTTTTTTTTGCTGTTTTTCACCTTAACAATTAAATAACATAAAATATATCATAGCTTAATTTTTCCTTACGATGGAAGAAAAAGTAAGCTGTTAATTTTAAAATTTAGTGTTCGAACTACTATTTGAAAGGAAAATAGAATTTTTAACAATCAGCGCGAATATAAATCCTATGAAATATATTATTTATTACATTTTTAATTTATGAACTTACTTACATTGCTTATTAATTCAAAGTAGCAAATTAAATGAGTTTTTCTTAACCCATTCTATTTTTGAAAACTCTATAAAAACTATCTATATATGCGCACTCTATAAAAACATTTAGAAAAGTTAAAATGAAAAATTGAAGCCCATATTTGCTTACTTCCAAGAAAATTGTCTTCTCTTAAAGCAATTATTCCTCCTATTCCTTAATGAAAACTGAGTAGAATACAGAGATTAAGCTTAAAACATCTCTTCATAAAACCCTTTCTTCGCCTCTTAAGGCGCTAAAGTCCTTTATCGATGTTCAGAATTTCTAAAATTAACTGAAAAATTACCATTTCATAAATTGTACAGCTAATTCAAGAATAGCATCTCTTACAAATGTAGATATAAAATATAGATTTAGTTTCATAGGAAAAATTCAGCTAGCGAACCTTCTTGAGATACAATGAAGTGCGATTGAGAGTGCAAGAATATAAATAGGATGCTCAAATTTCATTATGGGATAAACTTTCGCTACGAATTACAAGCATATATTTTTTAATTAATTGAAATTTCTTTGAATGTACAATTTTAATTTAGCGATTGTAACTTTGAAGTAGAAGGGATTTTTTTTCAGAATGAGAAATATTTCAACTCTTAATTTTAAAATATGATAGACTCAAATAGAAATCATAAAATTAACTGTATTCTTATGCACGATTTAATTTAGATACAAATTGATGTTTATAACCCTAATCGAAATTGTCTTGACATTGATTCTTTATCTTAAATCATAAAATTCGTTATCTCTCATAAAATTCTCAATAATTTTAAAAATATAGTCTGCCTAATTCCAATTCGTTTCCTCACATTTATATTTAATATTCCTAATTTGATCTTTTCCCGTCATTATTTTTATTATTATTCAGATTTCTTTTCTGATACAATATGTAATATTTTAGAAATAAGGAATATCTATGAGTAAAAAAACTATAAGGAATAACCTCTAACCTTCGGAAATATCCCAGTGAAACTACATGATCTGATCAAGCAAATAGAAGTTTTGGGTTCTGCTGCTTGCACTCAATATAGCTCTGATTGAGGGTGACATGTACAGCATCCTTTCAGACACATGCACTTTGGGATGGAAAGGGATACAAAAGGATTGATGACTGAACTTAATATATATTTTGATAAAAATTAAAAAAATGATGGTTATAACATCTTCTCTTGAAAAATCCAATTTTACTTGGATAAACATTTAGCGTGAAGAAAATTTTCTGTTTTCAATTTCTACCCTTCCTGCCTACCAAATCTTTTACTGTGCTTAAAATGCTTTTCTGTGATGCCCGTTTTTATTGGTACAAAAATCGAAAAAGGCATTTGTAAGATACTTTGAGAAAGATCAAAACCTGGTGTATTGTTTTGATATTTCCGGATTGATGAAAAAATTTTATAATCCAAATAAGATGAAGGGAGATTGCTTATAAATTAATCGAAAAAAGGAAAGCTAAATCTGCCTTTCTTCATCAAGTGTGTATTTGTTCCAGTTGGGTATTCAGTGTATTTAATAAAACGATATGAGAATCTAACTCTCGCCGTCAACAAAATAAAATATTCCGACCACGGTAGGACCATTTACTGTGATTTCAAAGTTATCTTCACGCTTCCTGGTCAAAAAGGCGGCTATGAGAAAAAGTTCCCAAACTTCATTTGTGAATGAGACATTTTTCTTGATTACTATTGGTTAAAAAAGAAGAGCTGGAACAGACAATTGTATTTCTGATTAGTTGATTAGTTGAGTAAAATATATTTTTGCCTCTCAATCTGCATAAAAAGCATAATGAAGTAGTTTGCAAGGCTATTCAAAAAGATGGCGATTGTTTCAAATACATTTCCAAATTTATACGCAGGAAGTTACTATATGGAACCTTTGTTGGTTCATATATCCTTAGGCTCATGGAGGACAAAGGATTCGAGATTAGCATTACAACAGAGGAAAAAGAAGTTTGCGTTGCCTTCATAGTATCTGTAAATTTTTGGGTAATTGCGAGAATCATTACTATAAAACAATGGCTATAAAAATACCAGACACGTTTAAAGCGTTCGGTTGCTCCATAAGTATCAAAATACATTTCTTTCACTCACATGTGCCTCCCCCCCGCATCGACAATTTGTTGCAGTCAGCTAAAAACAGGGTAAAAAGTTTCCCCAAAACATCAAAGATATAGATCGCAAATATCAAGAAAAATCGGATAAGAAACATACTCACCGACTACTGTTGACACCGCGTCTATAAACACGATAGACCTGAGATTGAACATGAAAGATGAACGTCAAAAAGAAGTTCCGATGGAAAAAGAATACTACTTAAATAGATTTTTTTTTTGCTTTGCTTTTTGCTCAGTTTAAAATTTGTTTCAAACTTTTATGTACACAAGCAAAATATTTGCACCTCTTGATCAGCCGTTTATTTTATGAAAATTGCCTTATAAATTTATGAAAATTGCCTTAAAATGAAGCCGTTTATTTTATGAAAATTGCCTTAAAATGAAATTAAAATAGTATCTTCGGGATTTTTTTTCTAGAAACAAAATCATTATATGATGTAAAGAGACTAAACTCAAGGGAACTTATAATTTTACTCTAGACCAGAGGGAATTTGTGTGATCTGGCAACAGTGTTCATCTATTTAAACCTATAAAAAATTAATCGATTGATAAAAAAAAGAAATTGAGTTTGCAAATATTTAAATGGATACATTTCACTGTTACCAGATAGAACATGCAAATTTTTTTGAAAAAATTTATTTTCAAAAAGGATTTTAGCAAAAATAGGGATATCGATTTTATAAAAAAATCTTGACATGATTGGAAGTATGGACGTCATTTTTGAAATCAGCACTCGAAACGATATGAAAATTTTGAAAACTTCTCATGTACATTTTATAAGCTTCATTTTCTCAGGCTTGTGTACTGGTGATAACTAGATAACGCTGTTGTTTGTGAACCTTCCATGGAAGCGAGAACGTACTTACTCATACAAATTCTCATCACTGTGTTTGAGGACACAAGGAAACAATAGAAGCTGCGTTTAATTTTTTTCTCCCTTGGAAATGATTATTCAGCTGTGAATAATAAACCAAATTTAATTATTTCATTGCTGTAATGAAATTTTTTTTCATTCTCTTTGCTACATATATGCTTTATAGAAACAAAATATTATTGCCACTAATTGTATAATGGTCAAAATGATTTCTAGGTATGTTATTTAGATTTTAGATATATGCATAATCTATTATAAAGTAGTCTTTGATGTAGCTAGATTTTTGAAGATATATCTGTCCTTTGATTCCGGTTAGGGAATACATCATAATTTTTCACATATTTAGTTCTTTAAATGGGAAACGTTGCATAAAAATTTATATCAAACCTACCCCGATGAAATAGAGAGTTGTATCAGGAAAAGAGCAAGCAAAGGGAGGGTATTATGAAAGGTGTAATCTCCTCATTTGGACAGTCTGCCAGAAATCAAATATATTGTGTGTGAGAAGAATCCATCTCAATGATATCTTCCATTGAAAGAAGTTTGTATTTTTCTGCAAACAATGTGCTATCTTTTTAGGAAGTTTCTTCACTCATTACAACAACACGCAGCATTCTCACTCTCTTTTATTTTTTCGGGACGCCATATTTTGGAGTAATCGAAGTTTTTTGCAGAAATTATTACAGTGAAAAGGATTCTATTTATATTTTAGTTTTCTTATATTTGATTATATTTTTCTTTTCATACCTCGCAATGATGTTGGAAAAATAATCTTCATCTGAGCCATTATACTTTCCAGACAATCATGGAATAGTAAGGCCTGCTAACATTCCCTGGATTTACCTCTCTTGAATATTTATTTTACTTTATAAACCAGAGATTGTCAATTGACAGCGACATAAACTTTTAACATGAACTCCAATTTCTTGCTAAGTTGAAAAATTACAATGGTAAATAATATCTCCCAATTTTATTATTCAAGGCATTTGTTTTCGGGAAAATGGCAGTGCAAAACAGCATTAATTGATTCAAAATAATATATTTAATGACATCTTTTTGCCCAGTATTCTAAATAAGGGTTGGTATACTTTCATGACAGGATTCTCATTTAAAAGCTACATTAATCGTAAGATTTTCATTTAAATCTAATTAAGGTTTGATATTAAAAAATATTATTAAATTGTTATTTTAACAATCTCAAAAATGGCTTTTGTAATAAAATCTTTTCATTTAGAAATATGTCACCCACGAACGAAACAAAAAAATTTCGTCAGCAGTGAATTTTCCGTCAACAAAACAACCAAACTCAACCCGCAAAACCAAGGTTTACCACTGCAGCCATTAATGAGTGGTTCTTTTAGGTGAAAGAGAGTATTCCTTGCATTCATCTGAAAGAACAAATGGCCTGTCTCTTCAATTGCATCAAGTACGTGGAGGGAGACAAGAGGAGAAGGTATGATGATACTGGACCCATTAGCAGACATCAACATCCCTATGACTGGCTCATAGATGTAATAGAGCAAGTGAGGTGAATGGAGTAGGGCAATAAATAAATGAAAGACGCAATATACCAGCGAATGCTTTCATTCTCCTCTCAGTAAGATGATCATCCTATCTCATATGATCATCACCTCCCTTTTTTTTGGATGTATTCTCCTCACATGAGTTGGAGGAAAAAAGAAACGTCCGTATTATGCTGTGGATATCAAAATATAAGTAAAAAATTTCCCTCTCTCTTTTTTTTTATTGATACTCTTCTTCGGCCGGAAATGAAAAAAGCTGAAGAGGAAAAAGGAATAGTAATAGAATGGATTAAAAAAAGAGTTCTAATTCGATTGGTCTTATGAATCAGTTATTTCTAGTCAGAACTGAAATGTTTAAGGGTTTGACGCTTCAATAGAGAAGTTTTATTAGTATCCAAACATCATTTTTAACTGTCGAATTTTTATTTCTTTTATTACATGGGACATCAAAAATTTGTATTTTGCCTGTGAAGGGCAAAAAATAGAATTGATTTAATTGTAATATTCGAGTAATATTCTTTAAATTATAAATAATATTGTCTTAAGCTATTTAATTACATCACCATTCTCAAGTCTTTTAAAATTTACTTAAAATATATTAAGAATCTCAATTAAAATGTAAAAAAAAAATTAATAGAAAGCACGTTTTTGAATAAAATATTCTTAGTAAAGTTTTATTTTAATATTTGATGAATTTGAAAAAATACATATATTTCATGCTTAGTAACATTTTTCGGCTTCTGCTCCGTTCACTTTTCATAAAAATTATAACTTTCTAATCATATAAAAAAAGAGAACATTATTTAAAATAAAGCTTATTTTGTATATCATAAAAATAGCTCAAAATTAAAAACATCAATATCGTATGACATATCTTTAGATTTTAAATTTAGTATTAATCAGTAGAAATATTGCCAGATATATATCAATTAATATTACAAAACATAATGATATATCCTTTTCTAAAGTCAATAGATAAAAATAGATGATCCAAACAAAAAATCCAAGTAAAATACTACGAAACAATTTTTTATTTTTTACACGAATTTTTAAATAAAAAAGGTGATTTCAAATTCTAAATTGAATTTAGAATAAAATAATAAAACAGATAATCTTCAAGTGCGTAAGCTCAAATTTCAAAACTTATCTTCAAATAATATAGCCAGAAACGTAATCAAATTTTTCTGTTTGATATTTGTCTTGAAGCTAGCTACTAAACATTAAAAAAAATAAAAACACTAAAGAATTGTTTTGGAATTCGAAAACCGAAATTAAATGCCAGAAATTTGTTTTCCACATAGCTAACATATGTTTTTCATACAGGCTATATACAAAAAACTGTAAAAATTGTAAAAAAAAATATTTTTTAAAAACAATATCAATTTCTTCAACATTTATGAGAAGAAAACTTTAGACAAAGCAGTATTTCTTCTTCGAATTTAACTCTAATGATTCTCCTAAACAACATACTCATATATTCTATCCATTCCTTTATCTTACCAAAATCATTTTATTACTGTATTTTTTCCGAATTATCATGTTTTAGAGCTAGGAACTCTAAATATGAAGTTTTTATCGTTTTCAATATTTCAACTGTATTTCAAAATCAGAAAATTGAATATACCGTTATAAACATGTAATAATTTCAAAAAATTCGACATTATGCCCATTTATATAATTTATCACGCTGTGAAATAATGGAAAAATTAAAAAGAATTAAATTTATTAAAATTATTGGAAAACACTCTGCACACTTTCAAAAGCAAGTTGATGCAGCATAAGACTTCTTAAAATAAAACGAAACCTTATAGCTGCACGATATTGTTTTTTGTAAAAAGGCAGCACAATTCATTAACCCAACCAAAAATTGCTTGTATTAAAAGAAGTAAGGAAGAGAGTTCTTATTTTTAGTGCGGAAATTAGTTATTCCCCATTCGTTAATGATCTTTGCGATTATTAATCGCATCCTTGATTAAGTATTTTGCGATCTTACATCTTTATTGATTCTTCAGACAGCACTAATTACAGGAGGGAATTAATTATTTTTCTAGGAAGTTTTAATGCTAACGATCTCTTGAGAAAGTTTAATAACTACTGATAGTTTTTTTCTCCCCTTTTCACACTTTCCAGTGTATATAATTCATATAGTATGGTAATAAAAAAATACTTACCCGAATTCAGTATAGGACTTTTTTAATGAGCCCTATAACGAATATTAATTGACATAGGTTGGTTCTTAGAATCCATGGTATGCTCATTAACGGCTATTTATCTAATTCTTTAAGGTTGAACGGTTATATAACGTAGTTACGGGAATGAAAATGGTTCAATTAGTACTTTTTCCACTCCATTTTTGTGTGCGACTAACTGAGTTTTGAAACCATTTAGAAGTTTCAATGGAAAAAAATAAGTTGGTAATGCATGAATGCAATTAATAAACTATGTGATAATGAAAAAGCGCATTTCAGAAAAGGAGTGGCAAAAGCAAGAGCTTCTTTAAGGTCTAAGTGACGTTTGATTAAATTTGTAAGAGAAATTATACTAAATATCAATGATTAGTATATTAAAAATTTGATTATATTGGTATTTAATATAAACTTTTTAAAAGAGGTTTTATCATTGTTGGTTGAATCAGTAATTTGAGGTTCAAAGCAATGCATTTCCTAAAATTTTGTTCGGAGAATATAAATTTTTATTTTTATAATAGATTATAAATATTTTTTAATTAATTCTTTTTAACATTCTCAGTTCTGTTTATCCAATGCTTAGTTACAAGATTATAACTCAGTTATGCATGATTACTTTGGAAAAAGATGTGCAATAATAATACGTTGGCATCTTAATGAACATCATAACAACTCGACCAGTATTTATAAAAATCTCTTGATTTCAAGCTGGAAGTCTAAAAGAAATAAAAGAGTCGAGTAAAAATAACTCAAAGAATACATCATATGCTGCATTATGGTGTAAAAGATAACTTTTTTTGGGAAGTTCGAAAGGAATTTCTTCCTCTTGGATAAGATCAAACATCTTATGATAAAATATGTTTCAGGATTGCATGTAGTAGAAAATAAGTCACACTGAAACCAGTCAAAATTCTTGATTAGGGTAAAACAGATGTGCTGAAGAAAAAAAAATTAATACATAATTTTTGGAAACATTTTAATAAATAATTTGAAATAATTTTTCATTGTATATCAATTTTACTGTTTGTTCCTACGTTCTTCACAACACTAAAAATCGTTAAAAATGAAATTGGAGACGTTTGGATTTGCAAGTTTTTATGAATTCCTTTTTTTTTTTGCATCCTGTCATTTATTTCCTTAGCAAGGTTATAGCTGTTTCAATTATTCGATTGGATTACAGAAATATATGACACAAAATAATACTGGCCATTTAATATCAATCTGTATACATTAAACTTATAAAAGAAAATACCTTTATGAACAAATGAATAATTTCTAGAATATGCCACAATGGAAATAATAAATAAGAGAATGACAACATATATGCAATTCAATTTGATACAATATATTTTTAATTTTGATTTTTAAGATTAGTTATTGAAAGACTCTATCCGTTATATTCCCTGACAGAATTTCTATTTTTCTTACTTCATGGTGAATATTTAATTCTCATAGTCAAATTGAACTTAACATTTTTCAAGATAGTAAGTATTGACCTTTATAATAAATAATAAATTGAATATATTTCTAATATTTCCTTTATATATCAATAAAACCTTCACATAAACCTTCTGCTATTTTATTTATCATCGTTGTCATGTAATCGATTCTGTTTAAAGCCTTTCCGAAGTCTGAAATTCCCATAGAAAATCTGATGCAGAATATGTATCTGAAATAATAAGATTTAATTAACAAATTCCAATTACTTAAACTCAAAGTCGAATAAATAAAATAAATGAATCCAGTCATAAACATTTACAGGGTTTCGTTTTTTTTTTTTTTTTTTTTTTGAAGATTACGGTATTACAACAATAGAGTCTGCAAATGTGATTTTTCTGAAACTGCGCAATATTTGCCATATATTAGGTTAAAAAGATGAATAAATCGAATTATCAAAAAAATAATCCATTGTTTCATTTTTCATTTCAAATCTTTTGTTTAGAAATTTGATGTATTCAAGAATTTCTGACACACCAATTGAAACATAAAAGAAAACGAAATGAGTGTTATAACCTATTGATTCTAATTTTTGCTCCGTTTTGTGACGTTCATATTTTTAATTTAAAAAAATCTTAAAATTATATTACATTACTCTCCGTTAATAAGAATTCAATGAAGGAGAAAAAATGTTCAAGTACAAATTAGAAATGGCAATTCTTGGAAAATACATTATCATTTCACTAAGAAATGCACTTCCTCTCCACTGTTTAGTTTAGTTTTGTTAAAGTAACGTCCCGTTGTGAAGAAACCCTAGGGCTGTTTTGGGATTAACCTCGTAATTTTTAATCAGGGTTAGACGACAAGGCCGACATCTGAGATGGCACTTCCCTCTCCACACCACACCAGCGAAAGGAAGTTTGACCATGGGCGATTTAGCCTGACACCCTTGCATGACGGTTCTTCGATGGAATCGGTCTCGAACTTGAAACACCACGGTTCAGGATCCGAGATCTTGCCAACAAGCCAACACAACGCCACTTGCTCCAGCAACTGTTATAAGTAGGAATCGTATATAAGCAGTATATTTTAGATATTGTCGAAGAAATTTGCAAACAATCAAACTGTGGTGAATATTATTCATAATTTAACAGCCCGGTGATAATTATATGAATTGAGATTCATTCTTCTAACTTATTGCGTTTGTAATTTACCCTGTTCACAAACGTACTTCCAATAATGCTTGGAATTTTTTCGGATCCAGGAAAATTTAGAACATTAAGAAATCGAAATCTTAAGATCTGTGTTTCAAAATGTACTTTTTTTTCCCTTAAATTTCATAAACGAAAAAATTAAAATTAGCCATGAATAGAAAAAATCATACATATCAATTAAATGTTATTATATAACTATTGTGAGATATAAATATTAAATCATTCTCTTTTCTAGTCATTTTTATAATTTTTATTGCACAAACAAGAAAAAATATTAGTGGCAAAAATAACTATTACAAAAATAAGAAATTATGTGGATGCCATTTTTGTCAAATATATTAATAACTAAGAGATCACTTCAAAAATGGAAAATGAAGGAAATAAATAAAATCGAAGGAAACTATAATTGTCAATCGTCAGTGTAAATTTCAAAGCCTCATTTCAGAGAATTCATTATATTCATCAATGCATGTAAATTGTATAACAAACTTATAGAACATGTTTTCCAATTATGGATTAATAATAATATAAATAATTCACATTTGTAGAAGTTTTCCATAATGTTTTGAAAATGAGCTGATACTAAAATGTGTAATTTGAAAGTTTCACATAATAACATTATACAAATTTATCTATAATAGAGACTTAATATTTTAATTAATTAAACTTTGATTATTAATTTTCTGTGTTTCCAAATGGCAAAAAATATTAAAGAAATCCCTGATTTATGTTAAATATGATAGAACAACAAATTTCTTTTAATATGAAAGTTAATTTGGTTATTTTGGATCATTCGTTTTAATTTACTTATATAATTATTTTTTTGTTGCCTAAGGATTTCCTTAATCATTATTAAACTAATTAATTTTGCTAACGAAAAAGAAATTATCGTCTACGTTTATTGAAACAAGTATAAGAGAAAAGCTTCACTGTATGCTGATACAACTAAATAAACATTTGCTACTAAAATAGAATCAATAGGCTTCTGGACTTTTCTTTGCAGACGAACTATAGATTCATAAAAAAGGAGTTTGTTATCGAAACAATTCAGAGTTTTCACCTTTCGTACTTTATCATTATTGATTCCCCTATTTCTTCAGGGCCATAAAGAGTTGCATTCAATAATAATAAAAAAAGATCCACATTGCGGCAGTGTAGGAGAAAGACTAAAAATTACTTTTCCTATCCAATGATAAGAAATTCCAATGTCCTATGGGGTCAACATGTTCCCAAAACGTCCGATGATAATCATCCGAGGAAAAACAAGATCATCAACAGGTGTATCGTATTTCCGCTTTATTATTTTTTCCCCTTGCCCGATTCGTTGAACATGGAAGATTAAGCCCACCTGTGCCATTACATCCCCGAGTCCTGCGCAGAAATGTCGTTGTCCATGAATGGCCCCGATGCTACCGTCTTCTGGCTCACAGAAGGAAACTGAGACTTTCTCTTTTCTGACTCGAATCCTCTTTTTCGCTTATTTTGGAAATGTTTCTTTTCATTTTATCTGAGGGATTGACTTTATACTGAAAATTGAAGCATCAAACGCTCAGTTTCAAAATACCATGTTCTCATAATAATGAAACAAATTTATAAATTCACCTATAAATTACATTAGGTGCTAAACTAAATTTATATTCTTTTAAAAATTAAAATTATTTGGAAGCATAAACTTTTACCATAAATAATTTTTAATATGGCATTTGATTAAAAAAACCAAAAAGACATTTTCATAAAGTTAATATGTTTTTATTAATATCAAATTATATATAATAAGTATTATTATTTTGCTTCGTGCATTAAAAAACTATTAAAAAATCTAAATATATGATCTTTATTATAAAGAAATCAATCTTTTTTGTTCTTAAATTTAATTTTTTTTATTTGAATTTAGTTTTATTTTCCACTATTCGTTTTAAAATTGCTATCATTATTTATTCCGAATTTTTTAATTCCAAATGTTTTAATAATTTTTAAATACATAACTACTTAAAAAATTTATTAATCATATTTTAAAATATCTTTATAAAATATTTAAGAAAATCATTCAAAATTACTAGCATTTTACATACATTTAAATATCAAAGGATTTGTTTCCATTTTATGTTATAGTAACAATTACATTTGCTTAATAATGTTTAACATAAAACGCTTGCAGGTGATTAGATGGGAATCAACAGCAAACAGTGGAATTCGGAAATGGTCTTCATTAAAACATAGTGAAAATCCATAACAAAGTTAGAGAAGATTTCTCAAAAAAATGATGACCGTTGGATTGACGTATATTTCTTGAAATGCTCAGTTCCAATACTCTTCAAGCACTGCAATTTGAACTTTTGAACTTATTTAATTGCGGAGATGTAAAGCAAAACACATTTTAATCTTTAAGTTTCATCTTTCTGTCGTAAACCCAAACATTTATTTCTGTTTCGACGGGCTCTAGAAACTCGATGCAAAGAACGCATAACAAACTACATTCGTCCACCGGCTTTCCGCCACAGAGGTAACGCGTCTTCCTCGTGTTCTGGGTATCTAGGGTTCGAGTTCTGGTTCAGGAATGGTTGTTCTTCTACGTTCTATCTGTGAGGTGTGTGACTGTTCTCCCCCCCTTGTAAAAAGGAGATGTGCAAACAAATATGGTGAGCGTGTAGCTAAGTCGTATTCTTAGCCCTACTTCAAAAACAAGAGACGCTCCTTTCGGCTTAAATCTGCTGCTGTATCAGCAAGGGACTTGTCTATGGCATACGTCATAAGTAAAAACACAACAACATTCGCCCATCTCAAAGTGTTTACTGGTTATCTTTGACACATACTGAAATTTTACAAAGTGCACTTTTTGAACTCAGAAAGTACTGAAACGTGGAGAATCATCCAAATCTCGAGTTCAATTTTTTTAACGATTAAAATAATTTCTCTTCGTATGAGAGAAAAAAATAAACAAATAAAAGAATTTTGATCTTGCATATACATTGTAATTGATTCTTATCCATGATTTAATAGACTCTATCGCCTGCTAAAGGAATAAAAAGGAAATTTGCTGAAGTAAAATGAAGCACGATGCACCATTTGCAAAAGAAAAAAACACCAATTAATGAATGGTTTTAATTTAATTAAATTCTTCCCATTGACATTTTAATACTCAAAATTAATATAAAGATCAATTTGTTTGTAAAACATACTTGATGTAAAACGTAAAAATGCTTGATTGCTTGTCAAATATTTTATTGATGTAAGTGTTGACAAGAAGTGTTATTCGATTATGATTTATTAACATTATTATATGGCATAGAAAATCAGTAATGCATTTTGAACACCTCTCTGTTTCTAAACCATGTTGACAATTCAATAACAGATAATTCCAATGTGAATATTTTATTCATTTATTATCTGCTAGTTTTGGGTTGTTGTATTCACATGTACACGAATAGAAAAAAGAGTATATAAGGAATACCCTGTTAGAGCTCTAATAAAAGGCAGAAAAAGTTTTAAAAACTATATGATAGAATTTTTTTAATTTATATAGTTACAATTAAAAATTAATTTGCTCACGTTTTTATTAAACAGACGACAGAATGATAGAGATGCAAATGATTAAAAAAATAATAATTTTTAAAGCTAGGTTTCAGCTAGTTTTAAACCACATAAATTAATCAGATTCTAAACTTTTGGACTTTATTGTGGTTGCAATATGTATTTCTTTGCACATTTCGTAAAAAGAAAAATAAGTGCACTATGGAAAATAATTTTAAAATAAATCAATTTGGTATTTTTTTTTATTAATGAGAAAAACGAAATCTCTTTTTTTGTTGTTATGCGTAACAATTACGAATAAAATATGATTCGGAAGGACAAATAATTCTAGTAAACATTTCTGATTATGAAGTAAATCTTGTCAGGTCTATTTGTCAACCAATCTTGACGACATTATTATATTTCCATAGCCTCAATTAACATACTCTCATCTTCACTCTTGAGCAGGTGCTCCAAATGACAGAATGAATCACATGTATTTCAATAGAAAGTCCTTTAATTTACTTAAATGCTTATTTATAAAATTTACAATTTATTCAGGTATCAATAGAAATTCTTTTTATATCTTGATATCAATGCTTACAGTTTGTATGTATTTATGGAGATGAATAAGGTTTACTTAGAAAACATCTTAATGAATTTTTATTAAAGGTTCAAGAATGATTTACTTTGTTTTTAGGATAATATGAGCAAAAAAAATTCTTATTCCCCAATTTTTGAATGGATTTTTGGAATTTTATTCGAATATCTGAGTTCCATTCTCAAAATGAATAATATCAAATGTTAAAGTTTTTCAGACATTAAGTGTGAATATTATTCAAAATAAAATTCAAAAACTTGACCATATTATATAATACTAATAGAATTACAACATCCTATTTCAGCTTGCTAACTTTTTAGAGCCACTAAATCAAACCGAGGAAACAGATTTGTGTTAGAGCACATTAAATGAAAAAGCAGCAACATTTCAATCCGATTCTTGATACGAAAAAGAAAGGAAATAGAAATGCTCTTCTATATTGCTGAGAAGCATTCTTGTTGAAAACAGTTTTTAAAGTTTAACTTTCTCTTCAACAATAAAACTTTCTATTCAAAATTAAAAAATAAAAACAATGATTTTTTACATTTAAATTTTCAAAAACACGTGTTTAATGAATCTCTAAAAGGCTTACTACTGCAGCTAATTACGAAAGTTTTGAACTTTTAACCGTTTTAGGAGCAAGGTGCTTTAAATAATAGCTTGGAAATATTTATGAAATATAGGTTTTTTGTGTTTTCTTTAATTTACACAAAAACTTTCCGGAAATTATTTTTTTAAAGTACACACGCAGACTACGTTTCGTCCTTTCAAAGCTAACTAGATAAAATTAAAAAAAACTTTCTTTCAGTAGATGATAAAACATTTTTTAGTTATTATATTGTTGGACATTTAATTAAGAAAACTACAAACACTAATATTCGGTCATTCAAAAAGCAAACTAACTTGATTTTTTTATGGTTTTGCTTTGTATTTTAGAAACAGCGGAATATTCTGAAGGTGCATCTGATTAATTAAGACATATATGCCAAATATTTTTATATAACGAAACTACTTCCACGCGAAGGAAGCTTAGTTTATGCAAAGAAATATATAAAAGTTTTTTTTAAAAAAAGAAAAGAATTTGGATTGAAAAAGAAAAGAAAAGAATTTGAAAAAGAAGAGAAGAAAAGCGCATAAGGTCAGAACATTATCTATTCAGATTAAAATTATCTATTTATTCCGATAGCTCAATTATAAATCTTAAAATACGAGCATCATGATACGACAAAAATTTGCAACGAATTGTAATATGTCAAGGCAAATGCATATTAAATAATAAAGCTGACATTTTAATAAGAATTCATTCGATTATACTCATTTCGAATGCAAAGTTAATTTGGAGTTGTCTTTTAAATTATTAGTTATTGCTTTTAACTTTATTTGTATAGAATTGCACTATTGTTGCTATAGCCACTATTGCTCTCTAAATCTCAGAGTGTTTCTGATGTGTGTGTGTGTGTGTGTGTTTTCTTTAGTATTTGCCAAACTAGGCTTTAGATTTGTGATTACGTTGACAAATTTAAATATGATTTTTTTTAATTTTAATATTTTTGATGTTTGAATTTTTTTTATAAAGCTATTCCAAGCCATCTGTTAAGGAATTGCACTGATTCTCTTACTTACATTTCTATACAGATGAATGTCAAGTTTTATCTCCAATTCTATTTTCTCAAATTGTTTGGTATAATCTTTTTTTTTCAAAAATAAGTAATAAATTAAATATAATTCATATTTTTTGCTCAAATTAGGTATAATAATATTTTATACTCCACAGTTTTTGAACTACAGAATAAGTAAACTATTTATTTAGAATTCTGTAATTGTTGTAATTGTACATTTTCTTGTTGTTTATTAGCCGAAATCCCAGTATTTAAGCAATAAATCGTAATAAAGCTTATTTATAACTCTGCAATTAGGTAATATACTTTACAATTAATTATTCATAATTAGGTAATAATCTTAAAACTACCTGCTTTAAGTAAAAAACTTTTTGAACATTTAAACTAAAAAATAAAAATACAATTACATTCAAATAATACCATTTTAGAGAGTTTTCAAAACATTCATCTTGAACCTAATCACATACTTGAAAAAAATGAGGATTACTTGAATTCTGAGTAATTTTAAATTGTTCCGACGTGGCGAAGATTACTGCACTTTCAAGTAATAGAGATTTTCCAGCTTGATAATACTTATATGCAACGTTACCTTTATTTGACTTAAAAATTCTCAAATACGGAATTATCATTAATTTTTTAAAGATTGGCTAGTTGATCTGGTGTAGATTCAAAAACTATTTCAACCTACATTATCCCTTTAACAGGCACAAGCTGTTTTCTTTCAAAATTTTCATTTTACGTTATATTTGGAAAAAAGAAGCTCATTTATGGCCAAAAGAAGTATTTTTGTTAAAACTTTGTTGTTGTGTTTGTAGTTTATTACAGGGGCGCAAATTACATATTTTCCACCATCCCAAACTAGCAATGACATTTTACTAACTTATTCAATAGAACATATGAAATATAAATAATTTCACAAGTAAATATGATTTTTGTAAAACTATTTATTACTAGTTATTTCACAATCTAAAATGTATTAATTACACATGAAATAAGTGGTAGAAAAACCAGATGCAATGTAAATTACCACATGCATCAATTCAAATTATTCTGGTGAAACAACATAACAAGGAACTGAACACAAAGTAAAATTGATGTTGAACATGACACTTTTGTTCGTTTCTAGTTAGTCTTGGAGCTACAATATTTTCAAAATATTTTAAGGTGGTGGTAAGATAATTACCACAGCCTTAAAAAGGGTTATGATGCCTTCGATGGGTGAAACAACATCAAATGATGGACTACGGTAAAACTAAATTATTTTGACTAATGGCTAGATAGAAGACCTGAAAATTTATTAACTCGTCGCCAGGAAAAGACCTAATTTGTCTTAGATGCATTTGATGGACTGTTGCTGTGTCACAGAATATCACGCGACACGAATTCGTTATTCACTAATAACTCAATATCACGCTTTAATTCAATATGTATTCATTTATGTTAAATGAAAACAAGTTTCATTAATCATTATAAATTGTTATTTAAATAGTCAAACTGTTAGGTAACGATTTGTATTTGGATTTAGGATATTGTTAAAACTGATAAATAACATTTATTGAAATATAATTTATTTGGAGATTAAATAATACATTCAATGATTAATATTGAATGGTAGCAGTGCAACTGTTTCTAGTTTTTAATTAAAACTTCGATCTCATTGCGCGCGTTTGAAAGAAAGATTACTTAAGAAATCTCTTTGAGAAAAAAAAAGATACATTTAGTGAAAAATAATAATGAAAAAATAATAGTGTCAGGTGAGGGTTGAAATTCAGAATGATTACACCAAAAATTTTTAAATCACATTTTACTTAATATTATCTTCAATAATTTCTTCTTAATATTTTCTTCATTTAACACAAAAATCTATAATAAGGTTTATCTGGGTCACATTTTCGGCAGTACTTTATTCTTTTATTCATTGTTCATAAAAAGCCATTTTTCCTTCAGTTTGTATTAATCTCATTACTCTTATAGAATGCATCCAGTATCAAAATCAACAATAAAAATAAACGCACATTTTAGCAATTTTTTTGTACATCAAACATAACTTCTTTCCAATTTCCCCCCCCTTGACTTGCAGTGTAAATAGTGCATATCACATAAAGGCCCTACATTTACATTTAAACTTTTGTAAAGAATTAGGATTGCATTGAGTTTCTGGACCATTGATAATATTGCACCTAATTTAGCAAGGCGTCGATAAATTTCCCAATAGATTGCCACATGGATGAATGAATTGATGAAAGCGGCGAACAATTTTAAAAGTTTTAAACTGGTAGAGACAAGAAAAATGCCGCGATTATATTTTTCTTTCCAATAATCTTTGAGAGATACTTTTGCTGTTTTCTACTCTTCAGGTAAAATGAGCAAATATGCCATAAAATAAATCAAACAATCTTGAAGTTACATTTCTATAAAGAGTTATTTTTGGTTCAGGCTTCAAGTTCCTTAAGAAATTAGCGATCATTTTTTTCTAAAGCAAATTTTATTCATTTTCCTATTAGTTTAAGATTAAATCAAATTCATCATCACAAACCTTATCCAAAATGTTCCCACATAAGAAACCACATCCTTTAAAATAAGAATAAAGATAATAACTGATGTGAACATCTTACATTGAAAATTATTTTAAACGGGGGTAATTTACATAAAATTATATTGTATCAAGAATAGCAATTGAAGACATCTAAGAAAATTATATCGTGCAAACATTTTAATAAAATCAACAAATAATTTAAACAAATACCATCCACGTAGATTTTTGTAATTCATTTTTGCTTATGTGATTAATTTGTATCTCTTAAACCAGGGACGATGTCACTTTTTAAGTTCACATACAATATACAAAGAATTTATTATAATTGGCCCCTAAGAAAACGCGTCCTCGAGATTTTTGGAATTTCAACGTTTCTCGAAAAACACATTTTTGGCATAATATTCATTTATCTATCTATAAGAGAGAAAACTCAAAATATACTTTCACCTAGACGGCTGAAATTTAGTGTGCCCTTTTTACACAAAATTTGTAAATCTCCGTCAAATTTTTAGCAGAACTCGTTCAAAAGGAAATCTAAATCTACTTTTTGAACGCAAATTAAACTCTGTAATTAGGCAAAAAAAATTAGAATTTATGAAAGAAAGTTCAATGCATATACGAAAGTATATCTGTCAAATTTTGAACTAAATCCAACAATCATCTATCCATCTATACATTCAGAGGCACATCAATGTGATAACTCAAAAATTCAATTATTTAAACATATCACATTTGGTATGTGATTTAATGATTACAAGTGAAATTTTGTGTCAATTTTTGACTTCGATCGATTAAAGAAATAAGTCCAAGACACAAATTTGATTTTCATATATTATTAGCCATATGACAGGGATTAATCCCCCTTCCCCAAATACCAAAGGTTACTTGAAAGATTCTGTAAAAATGCTGAATTCTCGTCAAAGGTTAATGTTTCGTACTTACTTTTCATTAAAGAGAAACTTTTGGGATGACCATTCCTGCTGGTTTTAATTGGATAAGAATAAATCTGACATTTGCTAAAGGTAAAAATAATATTATCTGTTTGAAATATACATTAAAAAAAGAGAGATGAGAATTGGAACCTGTGGGAGACACAGTTAACCGAAATATAGAAGCGATGTAATAGTTGCCATGTTAAAGTAGTCAAATTACAGCGAGTAATTTGTTCTGAAAGCCTAGGCCTGATTATATATTTTAAAATAATAGCTAATAATTTTTGTCCAATTAACATTCCAAATCGGATTAAAGACACGCAGTGAAAGTTACATTATGTAAATATGAGAACACTTTATGACAAGTCTGAAACACACTTCCAGATTTTTCATATTTTCAAATTCTTCTACATTCGAAGTTAAAATGTGAATAGAAAATCAAAGCTTATCAATTAAATCAAAGTAATTGAGTGATATCAGTAAATTCCAATGATAACACTATAGATTATTATTTTTATTTATTTTTGTACCAATGCTTTCATGCAAATACTCAAAATCAGGTGAATAAATATTCAAGAGCATCTGTTCAAAATATTCATTCTTCTTCTTCCTTATTATTAAAATGTAATAATTATTTTTTAATCAATTTTTCTTCTTGAATCCTACTCCTCAAAAAAATTATTGAAATTTAAATTCATTTGCCTATAAATCGGAAAATATAACTATGAAAATGTTTTCTGAATAATACTATATATATATAGTATTATTCAGAAAACA
>JAOUZG010026054.1:4375427-4460735 GCA_026289955.1 Argiope argentata | reverse complement strand
GTGTGTGTGTGTGTGTGTGTGTGTGTGTGTGTGTGTGTGTGTGTGTGGTGCTAAATCTGTCTTGGTCAGAAAGTCCTCCATGTGGAGAATAATACCACAGGGTCAGAAGTGATCATTCTATGTTTCAGAACTAAATTACGATCTGTGGATGGATGAATGAAATTCGCGAATGATTTACACTCTGTGAAAAGGGTTTGTGACGTATACGAGCTAGAGTCGTAAATGAGATTTCTGCCTTCGGATGTTCAAGGGCCCATGCCCTCTGAAGTTACTGCACGCCTTCTTCCGTTGTACACAAGAGCAACAACAACAATTGTAATAATTTATTAAAAAGTAAGTAAAATAAGATATCTTCTAATAACCTAAGTAGGAATTGATTTTGAGGATTTGTTTTTTTATATATATAATTTGTATTTGACATAAACTACTACTACTTTCTCTGAGTGTTAGTTCATAAATTGAACAATATATTTTTATTTTTAGAAGGCCATCAATTAATATTTCTGGGAAGTACGAGTAATACCAATAAATATACCAACATAGCTTTTAAAGTAGATCTAAAATCGTTTTTACCCAATTGAACCGAAATAAATTGAAAAAAGTTCGGAGCTGTTGCTATAACTATTCGCAGTTAACTTAGCTAAATTTGCAAATTTATAAAAAGAACGATCGCGTCAATGATACCACAGACAGTTAATTTATTTTTTATAAAGAACAAAACTCGAATTCAAATATCAAAGGTTTAAGATTTCTTAGGAAAACAATGTAAGCCAATTAATACATTAACAAATACATGCTTTTTCAAAGAATATGCGTCGTTATCTTACGATCCTTGCAATAAAACAGAAATTTAATAGATGAACTAAAGTTGAAATGTAGACAAAAATCAATTACCGTATATTCTTTCTATTTTTTTCTTCATTTAATTCAGTTAACCAACGTCAATTACTGGATACTTCCGGTTCATTAAGTGAGAAAAATAATGAAGCGTATAAAAATCTAAAGCAACTATTTAACGAGGTTTGCGTTAATTCGTGCAGAATGACATGATGGTATAAATGCTATAAATCAAAGTATCTCTGAAATAATTACAGGAACAAACACTATCTATAAAGAAAATCAACCCCAATTATTTCGATACACAATGCTTGCTTTTTATTCATTATCTTTGACGAAATATTTATCATAAAAACAGACATTTTAATATGTTTTAAGATTTCATAAAATAATTTATTATTTGTATAAATTAATACATGTTGAAATAATTTTTTTAACACCTAGCATTGCTTTTCAGGATGTTTATAAAATAGAAAATTTAGGGTGAATATAAAATATAAATATAAAAATAAACATAAAAAAATAAAAACATTTCGCGACAAAGATAAACAAAATCTTGAAGAAAACAATATCATTTTTACATGCTTTTATTTGAGTCTTTCATGAATTGTAATGACAGAATTTTATAAGCTACTGTTTCCTAACTCAGTGGAAAAGATCGTGATAAAGTAGAAGTATGAAGCTTCGATTGCTTCATCACTTGCCCTGAAAATTTGACTTCAGTTATATGAACAAAAACTCTTTCCTAAAACCTTTCAAGAGAGACTGACACCCCTCCTCCCCCCACAGATACACCTTTTATGTTTTCAGCGGAAAATCCCCCCCCCCCAAATTTTCAACAGACAATCCTTGTTAAACCAGAAATCAACTGTTAAATGGGTCTTTGATCTACCAGTTTTTGAATAATTCTGGTTATTATGACTTCTAATTTAAGACCTACAATTTCTATTGATACATATAATTTATATTAATAAATATAAACGGGAATATATTTTAATAACTATTATTCACATTGTAATAAAAACTATAAAAATGTGTATTGTTTTATTTCCTATTCATATTTTACTTTATTAGATAGTGCTGTATATTGTGTCACATAATTCTTTCTTTCAAGAATAAAATAATGAATAAAAAGTATAGCTTCATGAAAATTTGCTAATTGTCTAAATATAAGCAATCTAATAAATATGCGATCCTTTTACTCTGCTTTTGATTAAATATTACAATGAATGATTCGCATACTTGACTTTTAAAATTAGAAATTCAAACATGAATATTTCTATATATTCCTCTTGGTGTCTTTATAATAGTTTGGAAGTAAACACCGTATCTTGTTTTCATAGCTATTTTCTGAGTAAGCGAAGCAATACTCGCGTTTCAAATTCACAAAAGGAAATGTTTGAAGTTTGGATGCGTTTACCGACATTTAAATTAAAGCTCCAACTTTATGTATGTGAAAGGAAAGTTTGAATTGTAAAGAAAGTCAAAGATTTCAACTTGAGATATTTTGAAATAAACAATTCATATTTGTAGAAGTGAATTTACTCAGATAATTTTTAAACATGTTCTATATATAATAATATAATATGAAATTTCTCAAATCTTCAAACCCCCATTTTGCATAATAAATTTGAGCAAATATTTAAACAATAATTTTGAATTTATAATTGGTTGGTTGGTTCTAATGGCACTTGCCTATGGACAAGCTCGCTGCTGGACCCAGCAGCAGATTTAAGCCGAGTGAAGCGTCTCTTGTTTCAAGTAGCGCCAACTAGGGCCAAGAGTACGACTTTTGCTACACACTCATCTCATTCGCTTGCACAACCCCTTTTTACAGGGGGGCACATTCACACATCTCACAGATAGTACACAGAATAACAACCATGCCCGAACCAGGACTCGAACCCGGGACCTCCTGAACACGAGGCAGACGCGCTACCCCTGTGCCAGCAAGCCGGCTGAATTTATAATTAATTCCATTACAGAAGCCAATATTTAATACGGTCTTGCTATGAAAATAATTTTCTTTTTATTGCATGTTTACTTAAAGATAGATTATAACCAATCTTGTAAGGTTAGTTTATAGAAAATGTTGTTAGTTAATAGTTATATTTAGTATAGAAAACTGAATATTCATGGTATTTTAGTACAATATATAATATATATTTACTTGATATAAATATTTCTTTTTAGAAACTTAAGTGTTAATTCAAATAAACAATAAGTTCAAATAAAAAAAGAATTCTTTCTTTAAAAGAGCTGATGTTTAAATATTTTAGAAGTGTTTTATACTGGTTATTTACTTTTAAACCTAATGCTAGTAATAAATATTTAGAACTATATATTCTCTGAAGCTGACTTAATATTTCTACATAAAAATATGATTAAAAAACTACCACTTAAATATTATATAAAATGCTACAGAAATTTAGAAATATGAAATTATGAAATAAAGAATATCCATATGTAAAGAAAAAAATAAAGAAAAATCATTGAATGAATTTATAATTTAATTCCTTAAAGATACATCCGATTATTATTATCATTAATAATCCGCGCATTCAAAATGAAATATTTAATAAAAAAGAAAAATAAGCTCTAAACACACGCAATTCCAAACTGGAACTAAATCTATTCCCATTGTGATATAATGAGTGCTCAAGGATGTTTAATAGAGTACGATATTCCAAATTGTTTTAAAAAGCAAAATTATTATATTCAAATATGAATCCTTAGCTGTTTATCCACTCAGGCAATCGAAAGAAATTTCAGATAGTTTTATTCAAAAGTATCGTGATGATTAAATAAAATAGAGTTAACACGGTTTCCGCTTTAGTAAAAAAAATCCAAATGGCAGCGTGTGCTTTTCTTTCCTGACCAAATTGTTCGGGGATGTTAAAAGAAACCATAAAAGGAGCTCGAAGGATATTCGTAAAAAGAAACGTATCAGTTTAAAATATTTGCAAAGAAGTTCTCTGTAGTAACACATGAGAAGAAAAGAGAAATTTTTTATTGGATTTGCGAATTTCAAATGTGCCCACATTCGCAGATAACGTTTTGCATGAGGGAAAATCTTGACAATAATGATGAATGTAGCAATGTAGGAAGAATCTGTATACTTCACATTTTGTAGCAACTTTCAATTCCAGAAAATCTTGGAGATTTGATTTGCAAATATTAAATTCGACCAGTTGTTCAGTGATAGAAAATTAAAACAATATTTCAAAAATGTAGATGATATCCCCATTAGATAATGGAAATTAAGGTACATTGTCGGCGCTGCAGGGTTTTTTTCAGTTTCGATCCCGCACTTGGAAAGAAGAACAAGTCAGATACCGTCCTTTTCATTAGCAAATGTAAAAGAGAATATTTGGTATGTTACCAAATATAATTTTTTAACAACAATTAATTTACATTAACATAAGATGCATGATAGATAAGAATAACATAGTAAAATTTTATGCAAGAACAACATTCATCGAGCTCCTCACGCTATTTTATAAGAATATTTCTGAAAATTCTAATTTTTAGTTTTCTTCAGAAAACAATAATTTTTTTATGAAACATGTCTTCTTTTTATTCATTGATAACTTCATTCTGAACATAATTTTGATATATAATGATAATATGTCTAATTTACTTAATCGTAATACTTACTTTTATATCCATTAAAATTTCCATTAAATTTCAAAATTTGATATTTTGAAAACGAGAGGAGACAAATACACGGCTGTAAATGAAATCTACCAAAAAAATCATAAAATTAATCTGTAATAATTACACGTAATACATCTCACTCATAAGAATACTGATTATTTAGAAGTTGATAAAGCGATTTTGCCTTGTTTTTAAATATTTTTTCCCATTATTGTTCAATGATAAATTAAAGCCTACATCTTCTAATTTTTTTTTATTATTTGTATCTTTACATTTTAAGGCATCTTTCATTTACGAAAATTACGTAAACTTTAGATTTCGAGTAACTCCTGGATCCAAAATTAGTCGAAGTGAGATTGGACATTTCAGCGGCCATGAAACTGCAGAATTTCTAGAGATGACTCCGGAGGGAGGGTGTTTTTCCCACAGTCTATTAAACAAACTTAATGGAGTAGACTCCCCAGGAAAAAGAAATATCGGGACATCTGCTATTTTCGCCATGCTCTATTATTAGCACTTTTACTATCCATTCCTATGAATTATGTGCAGTGCGTCACTGCCACTTAGTCTTTTAGAAATCTATTTGCAAATATTTTACACCCCCCCCCCCCCGATTTTCAACATACCTATACCGTTATAATATTATTTATGGCTTTGTCAATGCTCGGGCGAGTTTATATAATAAAATAAAAGTGGATGTTGCCATTCGAAAAGTTTGAATTTTTCAACTTTAATCATAACCGTGTTGTTTTAAATCATTTCAGTCTATAACCAAATAACAGGATCTGAAATTTCCTTTCGATGGACTGAGCGGATATGAAGCTAGAAATATATGTGTCAGGGAATGCTTTTTCTCCCAATAACTATCCTGTGATACCTCTTTTAAGATATGTGTATTACATCAGATTTGCCCTTAAGATGTGTGATAAAAAATAATTTCCTTTCTAGCGCATTGATAAAAGCGGCATTTTAACTTTATAATGTTCTAATATTGAGTTTTTTTCTCGTGATGACGTTTCTTGTGCGCGTGCAAATTATTATATGTATATAAATAAAATGCGAAATATTATATCTAATTAGCTGACTTTAGACTTAAGTATATGATCTAAACTTCATACATAAAATCATTATGAGAAAAAGTACCTTCTATTTATAATAATATTTCTAAGAATAACTATTCTGCAATAATCAGATTAGGAGTCCTATTTTGAAAAAGACATTCTATTAAATTCTTGTCTTTTTTTTAATTTCATATTTTAATAAAGTTTTATGAAAAAATTGAATGCTAAATAAAGTTACGAATCCGTGAAATTCAGATAGAAATATTTGAATTGGAATTTAATCAGATTCAAATTATATTTTATATTTAATAAAATTTTAAGAATATATTTCTTATGATTACTTTGCATTAATTTTTTGACTTTCGCAATGAATATTTCCTAATTTTGTCACGGCAATAAAATATTTTTAACTATACTTTTTTCCGTTTTTTCAAAGTCTTTAATATTTTTTCTAAATTCACGATTACAACTAATAATAAGTATCAATATTCCTTGAGATGATTTCTGAGTGACATTATTACTATGAAAATAAATTAATATATTAAATAATAATTATGCCTCTAAACGTTTTATAAAATTCTGTTGCTATTGACAACTAATAATTTTACAAATTTTTAGAATTATGGAACATAAGTAAAGAAATGAAACATCTATTACTACACTCCATGATATCAAGCATGATGTAAGTAAAGAAAATATTCTAAGGTCATATGCTATTTAGAATTGCGTAATGAATTTAATTTAGTTTACATTTTAACTCATCAATTATTCTAACCATAAATATACTAATTATAAGTCTAGGGTTAGAAATAAAAGGAATTTCTAATTCATTAAAGGAATTTAATTATAGGGAATAAAAATGTTAACTTTACATGTTAGCTTCGTTTTCAGAAAATTCATGAAAAATTCATAATACTTTGTATTTTCTAACGAAATAAAATTCATATTATATTTATAAAAATAATTTATTCCATACGAAAACAAGAGTTTTGAAATGTATTGATTAAATTTCTCTTTCTGATAGTTAAAAGAGGATAATTAATTTTTGAGCAAAAGTAATTTGGACGTGTTGTCGTTCATTTAAATTTCCAAGGTCTCGTTGACTTTCGCGTTGAAATTAACAGATCCTAACGACACTAATTTCCACTCGCTTTCAAAGCACCTGAATAGATTAAACTGTTAATTATGAACTAGAGGCCTGCCAAGATTAATATTTGATAATTTACAGATTGTTATTGATAGTGACACTTTAATCTGTTGAGCATTAATATCATGTAGGAATGGGAATTGCTGTGTTCAAAGCGGTGTTTCGGTCAAATGCAGCTGGGCAAAAATTTAATTATTAATTTGACAAAGAGCATTAATTGGGAGGAAAATGAAATTATTTCTCATAGAAGCCACTTCCTATGCATTGTTACAAGATACCAGTTTATAAAGTGTTTCGGGTTGCATTTGAATCGCATACTGATCGAAGACTTGTCTGTTATTATAAGTATGCGATTCGAATCGCATACTTATAATAACAGACAAGTCTTCACTGCATAAAATAAATGCAGTGAAACTGAATAAAAAATTACGTAAGTTATTAAACATAACAGTTAGAGACACAATTTTATTTTGGTAAGCTTTGCTTTGTAAAAGAGCATTCAAAAGTTTAAATTCAGATTTTGAATTAATACATTACTTAAATTTAATTCAGTTTTAATCCTTTGCACTCGGAAAAGTAATTCTATGATTAATTATTCAATATACAAGTCCTTGTTTATTGCTCCAAATTTGTGTGGGTGTGTTCAAAATTGAATTTCCCTGTTTTTTTACGATTCTGTAGGAAATTTCAATAATCAAAATTGAAAAATAAATAAATAAAGCTTCAAAATAGCGCACCGTCTTGAATGGTGCCTAAGAGGCACCATCGAGTGCACAGGATTAATAATTAAAATTATTTTAAATTTATTCAATTCTAAATGACGGTTTTGAAACTTATTGAGTGGCTGCTTATTTGAAGTAAAGCCTACTTATTACTGAATAGCAAATTCTGAAGCTTCCTCATTAATCCACTTCTCAAGCTATCTAGAAGAGCCGTACAAGGATTTTATCGTAAAACGCTCCAATGCTTGGCACAGAACTTGCTCTACAGATGCAAACAAAGAAATCTTTATAATAATTTTGCAATCTTTACTTTGAATTTTTTTCAAATAAATTTAACTTAAGCTTCACTTAACTAATGAAATGAACTTCAAAAGATAATTGGAAATTTGGTGGTGGTGGTAGGGGTGACAACATGCTTTTTCAACAAAAGCCGTTTAATTAGAAGAGATAATATGTAAAAAACCCCCAAGATTATAAAGAATGATACCAAACAAAACAAAAATAGACTTGTCTGTTATTATAAGAATGACCGATATTATTTGCTTAAGAAAATTGCTGTTCTTACTTTGCAAAACTATCATGATACAAATTTATTGCATTGTATAATCTTAAAAATTATATTTTTATTGAAATCAGTTTCCTCTCCATATAATTTTTTCTTTGTTTTTATAGAATTTGTAAATTATTATTTGATACGCATTCTGTTTATTGTTGTGATGAAATCCAGTCTTATCAAAACAACATCGCGTGTTCTTGCAGAACTTAAAATTAATGTTCACACAATTGATGTTGTTGCTTTTTTGTTTGTTTTGAACAGTTGACTCTGAAGTGAGATTTTTATTTTCTCTTTTACTTCATAGCATTTATAAACCTTATGCAATTAATTTACAGTTCACTGATTTATTTAAAATCATGTCTTCCAATTGCATCAAATAATAAGGTGAAATTTTAAAAACCGTTCTAGCTTCCAAAAGCATCTCATACACTTATAATTCATCATTATAAACATTACGCGAAAAAGCTGGAGGTTTTGATGAAAAACAGCGGTTGGAAACTTGATTTGCTGTGAGTTAACAAAGTTTGGTTTTGATAATTAATTTTGTTTCCTCTTTATGCTTTTAATTTCCGAACAATTGGTAAGCCTTTTTTTTGCTCTAATTTTTATGTTTATTTATGTAAAGCTTTTTTATTATGTAATTATTATTTTTATGGTCATTTATTCAATTGCTACAAAGTCTTCACTATTTGAAACTGAGTCACTCCCATTTATCATTCCGGACTCGTTTCCTAAAAATGATACTACTGTAGTGCAGGCTTGGACAAATATTAAAATGCATCATACTTCAAATGAATTGTTTTTAGGAGTGGGAAATCCACTAACGTACTCACTATCCGTATAGGCGAAAGACAAATAAACATAATTTCATCCAGCGGTGATGCTGCATCTAAAATCCCTCTATTGAATTTCTAATCCTCCCTTCTCTATCCAAGCGTATACATTAAACAGCACTCCAATATTTTGAATTTGAAATTTAAAAGGAAGGGAAAAATCATTGTTACGACTTCGGATCCTGTGTGCGCCCCTCCCCTAAATTTTAAGCTTAGAAAACAATCTGGACATTCCTGTCAAAAATCTGGACAACCGGTGTCAATTGGGAAAATATGAAAGACGAATATAATAATATTTGATATACCCACTCAAGCTTCGCTTGAAGAGTTCGCTGGGGAATTAACTCAAAATAACCATACATATATCCTTGAAATGATATGATTTGTTAAATCCGATTCGACTCGGGACTCTTCTCTTTTCCTCATGACAATACTTGGCACTCCATTATCAGATTTGGTTTAAAAAAAGCAAAAGAAAAAAATCCAGGTGTTTGTGGACAAATCACGACAATGCATAAAATGACACAGTTTCATGCATCCTACAAGAACTTGCATCAAACAGATTTGTCATATGTGGGGAAAAATATGTTGGCTAATGTCAAAATAATGAAAAGTGCATATATTGCCACACTCATAATTACACAATAGAACGACAGATATTAGAATTTAAATGTCGAAACCACTTAACGGCTGGCGAAGCCAGGCGCCTCTTTCATCAGTCCTCAAATTCAAGTTATTCTAATTCAGTTAAATTGAACATATCTTTTAAGAAGTCGAGGAAACTGTAAACCAAAAAATCGATTCTATAATTCATAGTATCACAGAAAATAAAATACAAAAAATATAAAAAACTGCAGCAAAATTACTGCAAAGTGTTTTTGCTGAAAAAGTCAGCATATTTAATCAAGGCGAATCAAACAAATCTCCTGGATGAAAAAAAATACAAAAGTTGTGACTCAAACTACGGGCGTTCAGATGTAATGGGATGCAGTTGGCCCTTCAAGTTTAGCTTGAAAAAGTTTCTGCTCATTTTATTTTATTTTTTTGTTTCTGTTTTTGCTTTTCCTGTTCCTAAATGAAGGAATTGCTATCTTTCACTTTAAAATTTGAGTTTGAATTTATTGTCTTTCTTTTCAAGTCCCTTTTGCTCTTTGTCCCTTTCAAAGCAGGAAGTTGGGAGCAATTTCTAATAATCCTTTAAACTGTCTTTTTTATAGCCTTTTCGTATGGGAATTGAAGAAAAATTATTGGAATTCCTCCTTTTCCTAGTCCTTCCTTTTGAGTCTTTCAAGATATTTTTCCTTCCGAACAAATTTATTTTCTGTACACACGGATAAAACAGACCAGTTGGGGGTTTTCTAACCGACAATCCTTCTTAAGTGCTTTAAGGAATGATTCCCAATAATATTAGAAAAAGTTTTAAGTCGGAGCTTTTGGCAGTCGACGTGCAATTCCTCTCTATCTCATCTGATTACTTACTCTCTGTCCATCTGATATTCATAATCAAACCTCTTTCTATGTAATGGATTCAACTTTCCTTAGCGATCACAACCCGGTAGTAGTTTCCTGGTCGGTTATTGAAAATGTCAGTCGGCACTTAAAATAAATTAATTAGACGAGGATCATACAACAAACACATGTTTTTTTCATAATCCCAATCAATGTTTCAATGAAGAAACTACTTGTGAGCGCAATTAACAATCACAGGTGGGGATCTTGACGAAAGTATTTATAGGTAATGCGGCGACCACCCTGCCTCGGTTTTTGTACTAGAGCTGGAGATATTTTGTGTAATCATAAAAAAGATTTAGACTCAAAAAAGTGTATTTAAACTCTTAAAACTACAAGAAATATTAGAAAAGAATTAAACACTAATTTCAATGCAGCGCAATGTGGCTGTACTAATACGACTCCCGTCTTTAAGCTACAGTCGAGATGCATCGTATTATTACGACTTCCGCCTTTAATGGCTTAAGATAATTACCAAAAATACTTCGTTTAAACTATAGCCACGTAAATTTTATCTTCCTTGGTGGAATCTGCATTGCCATATCTATGAAAAGCTATCAGAAACGTTTTTGAAACAAGTTGGATAAAGCACAAAAATTTGCTAGCCGATTTCATGTTTAGCATTTTGTTAATGGTTTACATTCCCCGCTACTACTAGAGCACTCGCATAATAATCAAGAAATCCAATTATCTACCAAAGACAAAAATTCCATGTCATTTATTCTTAAGAATTTAAACGTCTCTAACAGCCAAATTATCACCTTCCGGTAAACCCAAGGACTTACTCGAATCAGTTAGAAATTTTTCGATGGATTTTAAACTTCAAAATAAAAATCTGTCTTTCATTCAAATTAATCACTACTTTAATTAATCCATCAGGTATTGCTTTCCTGGTCATTTTATTATAGCTACTGATGCATCTAAAACACTCCAGCACACTTCAATGGCTGTTTTTTCTTCCATCCAAAAATTCCTGTTTCGAATCAATCTTGCCAATTCCATTTTTAATGCTGAAAATTTAATCATTGTTGAAGCGCTAGATATTCTCATTGTTCCTGGAAAAGATTGTCTGATTCTTACAGATAGCTACTCTGCGCTCACATTGTTGAAAAATATCTAAATCCAGTCGCCAAAAATAATTCAACGTACAGCCTCCAAAGTGGAAGCTTTAACCAAACTATATATATATATATATATATATATATATATATATATATATCTTGTGTGTACTTGGTCTCTCGAATATAATCTGGAAGGAGCTTGCAGGTCTTTTAGCCAAAAAAGTTTAAAAAAAATACTTTTATTGAAGGGATTTCTCACTATAAAATAATTTGAACCGTCAAGAAAGCGTCGCATCAGATCACAATCAGTAATTATAGAAACAGTAAAAGTTTCATTGCCTTAGGACACATCCCTAGCATTTAAACACTATCTTCGTGGTCCAAAAATCAGAGGGAAGATGTTGTTTTTGCCAGATTACTCAGAATACAATTATAAAACCATAACTGTTGAATTGTTTTTTATGTCCAAAATGATTCCCTTTGTAAGGAATGTAAAATCATTGATGATATTGAACACATAATTCTCTTGTTCAAAATGTATACATAGTATAGAGACAAATTTTCTACAATTAGAAAAACAAAATATCTCCTTCAAAAATATTTTGGGAAAAATAACTGCAAACAAAACCAATATGCAAATTTTTCTTCAAGCACTGATGCATTTGAACATGTATTCATGTAAAGCATTTCAAAATGTATTCATGTAAAGCATTTCAAAATTACTGACCACATTCTGTTGTCTTTTTGTGTCCCTCTTCTTTATTACAATTCCGTGTTGAGGGAATTGTCCGTATTTTTGTATCTCTTCTTTTCACTGGAACTTTAGAATCTCGAATATGGACTAAATCACATCATCGGAACTGCTTTGTAAATGTCAATTTCATGTGAGAACAAGGGATAGCAACCATTGATGCTATAAATCCCAATCTCCTACCTTTTCCAAGATAACATTACACCTATATGATTGCAACTAAGGAAAGTTTTATAACTTTTAAAAAATGATATTTACTCTATTTTAAGGTATATAGAATTACAATTTAAAGAAAAGATGCGGAAGGAAAATAAATTTGTGTTAATTCAAAAAATTCTAATGATTATGAAACACATATTGGTATTTTTAGAAAAGGAAAGTTCATATCAATAACTGCAATTAAAGTGTCATGAAAACGTACAATAGGGTAAAACAAGTATTTAAAAATATAAAAAATATCTACTTCATATTCTTTAAAAAAAAATAAATCCAATTATACAAAAATTATGACTATCATCATGCTTATCAAAAATGTTTTCTATCAAATGTCCCCAAATACAGAATTCCAATTCTTTATAATTTATCTTAAATTGGCGCGAAATATTTCAAAAAATAACTGTGTGGTCAACAGATCGGTAGCAAATATATTTTTGCAACGCTTGCTCGTAGTTCTGGATTTTGTAAAGGTTGCCCGTATGTACAATATTTTCTCCTCATTTTACATATGCATATAAAATCTTTTGATATATTTTGTTCAAGAATTTTTTTACTACTGATATTTACTTTATTTCACGTTTCTAGAATCAATATATGTGAAATAAAACTCCATTTGAAAATATTTTGGTATCTTATGTATAAGCGTCCCTGCGTAAGATTTCTCCAAAATGTTTAGTATGTTATGTCTGTTGAAAATGTATCTTTATGCTGATATTTTTTGACATATTTTGCTTATCAGAAATAGTATCGCTAAATATTTTGCAAAGACGTTGAATGCTGATTGATATTGCATAAGCTGTCCCAATCTTTAAAGTATATTATTTGAAGGGCAATGCAAAAAACAAGTCTGCCCCTTTATTGTCTTGGATAAATTTTTCTGCCTGATGATTAGTTTTTATTTTAAAGGAGAGTCCCAACCTCCTTTCTTCCTTTTTTTCCATAGTTTGAGAAATCAATATATTTGCGTTGAGCAAACTTTAAATATGATATATACATACATTAATATTAAAAGGATATTGACCGAAAAGCATTATTTAGCTGCTTCCTATTTTTAATGTTTTTAAAAAATTATTTAGAGAGCAAGAACGCTCTGTACATAAAATTAATTTTGTTAAACGTCTTATTTGACACGTTGCACTGATCATATTTACCTGCGCATTTTCGTTAGACATTTATTCTAATATTTTCTATTATTATCTCCAGGAATTACAGATGCTAAGTAGGACGGTTATGAACATAAGAGTTTTTTAATTATTAAGATGCTATAATTGTAGTGGATCTTGCTACGCTGATACTTCTTTTTTTAATTTCCTTTAATGACATTACTCACCTTTCATAATTCCGCGCAACTTTCATTATTTCATGCTATCAGGTCAAAACCCTTAAAATTGTATTTTTTGTGTGTATGTTATATTAAATAAAAAATTGCTTTAGAAAAAGTTACTTTAAGCCTTTATTCCTCATCAGTTAAATATAATAAAGGCATACAATATTAATTATACACAATTTTTATGCTTGTGCAGAATTAGTTCCCTTTAAAAAAGGCTTGAAGAATTATAGGCATGATTTTTGTGTCTTTCTCGTCACTTGAAAAAAATACATGGTTTATTAAAATATTCCATCTAATCTAAAAAGGTCTTTTCAAATTTAGTGATAAAGTAAAATGAAGTATTTATTAAACCAAGAAAATTGATATCATAAAATTATGTCGGACATTATATAATAATACTTAAATTAATAATAAGCTCATATGTATTTTACAATATGTGTTAGTTCCTCATATCAATTTCTAAATTATTTTTTTGTCTTAAGAAGTCTTTAGAGATTTCGTCACAGAACTTAGAGAAATATAGAATAATAAATATAAAAGCATGAATATCGAATAAGAAGTAAAAAAACATGTATGATTTTAACCAATATTATGTATGAAATCGAATGCACTGGTCTATAAATTACTTAAAGATATTTCTATTAATGGCATTTGCTTCATTACTTTATTTTGTTTGAGATAAGGCAAGTCTTGCTAAACAGTGGCTTAGAGCTCTAACTGCTTCATTGTTTTTCCCGTTTAACGAACCGAAAGAATGCATGAAATACAGTTAACAAACAGAGCTAAATGGAAGAAAACAAAGAAAAGATGCGACAAATTTACCTTTGTCTACTTATATTTAATCTGCGTTCGAAAGCAAAACAAACCTTATAAATCGTATAATTATGATAAAAATTGTCTTTAAAAGCAGATACTGCTCTAGAAAATATCCTATTTATTCAAGAAATATGTTACAATTTTTATACTCAAATATACTATTGACTTATTTTTTTAAAAAAAGCCCTGTACATGAATTTATAAGTCTTTCTGTTTTACCGAAAGTAACTTTTAAAACGAAGTTTCAAATCTTTTGAATAATTTCCTGCAAGAATTATTTTACGATTTTTAGTGTAAGTGAAAATCTGAATCAGAGTGAAATCTGAATGTTAACGCTCTCATTTTATTAAAGTAAATAACTTTAAATAAAATCATAAAGTAAAAATTAATTTTTAACTAGCTGTTGTTGGATCGCTAATTTTTTCCTATATTTTGTAACAAATGTTGTTGCCAGAGAACGTTTTATTTGGCATTCGTGCACAATAATTACGAAACATTATCGCTTTTACACAATTTATTACATGGTCCTTGCGAAGTTTTTGGCGATGAATTAATAATATCCGAAAACAGAATTTGCTGTTTTTAACTCTATTTTCCCAATCCATTGAAACAAAAATCTGATGCAGAACTGCACTTATAATCGTAAACCCATTTATTAAATTTAATATATTTAAATAACTGCTCTTGTGTGTGATTGAATTTACATTTTTCTGAAAGTCCAGACCGACAGACATTCAATCCTTTCTTGAATTTGGCTCAACAATCTAATTTGTTCTCAACATTTGATACGTATCAAAAATACATACGCTAAATCTATGTAGAGAATTTTACCCATATCACGCTTTTCTTTATCTCAAGTATCGTGCTTACTTATATTCAAACATCTGGATAGACAGATATCTTATAAACGGTTTTTGCTCAAAATTTGAAGGAAATCTACAAATTTTGTTTTAAAAGCATATATCAAATGGTGATACACTCAACCCAAAGCGTTTTTAAATTATGTTTTTCACAGGCAGAGATATAGACATTTTCAAACGCAGATAAGTATAAAACGCGCAGATTGGTCAAAGCCCTTTGTTCGATTTTTTAATGATATTAATACTTTATAATTCATTTGCAATAAAGTAAAAAAAACATGCTCGAAAACTTTTAAGCCAAGGATTCTTTTTGGATTCTAAACTGAGCTTGACATTTAATAAATGCTACTGAACTACTGAAAGAATTCTCAATTAAGACATTTATTGATGTATGAAGTATGGGAATTTCTTTTTCTTTCCCCACAGAAATATCTTTAATGTTTCAAAAATTTCGTAACCGATGTAATTCTTCAATATTTTATTTGAGTTCATAGCTTTATAATCAACCTTTAATAATATTAAAATGCAAAAATGTAAGAGGTAATGAGTGGAATAAATGTTTGACAATTATTTTAGAATTTTCCATTATTTGTAATGCAGATTTACAATGCTGTTATTTAAATATTTTGAAATAAAAATTTATATATTTACTTAAATAATAATGAAATGTATAAAAATTTTATTTAAAAATATTGTATAAGTTTCTATTCTCTAACTATGAATTTTTAGCAATAAAATTATTTAATTGCTCTTTAATAATTTCAATAATTATTCAATGATTTATTTAGAATAATCCTGCTTACAAATACATGCTGGAATCTTTTGATTAATAGACTCTATTTTAAATTTCTTATATTAAAAGCATGAAAATTCAGTATGAAATTGAGATAATAAAAAATTGTAAGAATGCACTTTTAACAAACATTTAAAAAAATATTTCTTCTTAAACTGCACTTCGCGTATTTTCGATTATACTTTTACTTAGGTTTGATTTCTAGCTTCCGAATTTTTTTTTCTTTTTCCAAAAGCATTTTTAAATATCTTTAGACTTGAAATAAATCTATACGTTTTTGTTAATAAAAGACTTTAGGATCTTGAACAGCTTCTACAAAAGTGTGATTTAACAAGTCCATCTATCCCGTATTTCGAATTGGGTGTTTTATACCTTTTGAACTATCTTCTTGATATTTTACGAATGAAACACACGATTACAAGATATCTTGCATCATTAAGAATGATTTTCTTCACAGTCTATCAACAAGTAATCACATATCAATACAGGCTATAATATGTTGTACCCTACTACTCATTATTATTCGCATTTTACAATATTATTCTATATTTTACAATATGCAATACGGTCTAATATAAAAGATAATTGTACGATAAAATACGATATTTCCATGTTGCACAATGTATGCTTTAAACTGGGGATAAGCTGTCATAATCTGGAAAGAATGTAATAATCAAACAATTCATTAATAGATAAGTAGCAAAAAGTGGCTATTTAAAAAAATAAAAAATAAGCAATTTTTTAAAGTCATTTCATAATTTAATCTAAACTGTCTTGCATCTCTCTTTCGTTTTTTTCCCAGCTTTGATGAATATGATTTGAATACCGAAAGGTCTACGGCATAGGGAAGTGAACATATTTTAACACCATTAAAATTTTGATAAACACTATTTTACTGGTTACTTTGGCTTTTAATACCAGTGGTTAAAGTGTATATTCAAGAAATGCTTTATTTCTCTTGATACATATCTTAGTTTTAATATATTTTCCAAAAAAAATAGTATAGCCTTTTGAAGAATTGAGAATTCCCAAAAGAAAACGTTTCAAATCAAAAACCCTTTAATGATACTAAGGGTTTCCATTCAAGCTTCTATTTTACTTAAACGAAAGGAAAGCTTCTATCACGTGTTAAAGAATCCAAGCGAAAAATTTTAAAATAAACTGTGATCGCTAAAAGATTTCATCTTTGAGATCTGAAACATTTACACTCACTCAAAATATTTATTCTTAATTTAAAATGATGGCAAACACTTTTAAAAAGTTAGCCTCACAATAATTGTATTATTACATAAATTTGTTGTTTCATATAGTAACCTGTTTTGTCTATGTCATCTCTTCTTCTTGTATCAGATAAAGAAACGTTCAATTAAAAAAATAATTTTTATTTCATTCGGGTTTTCAAAATTTAGGATAAATTAATGCTCTTGCGGTAAAACAATTATTGTTACGCTAATTAATGTTTGTAATTCAATTAATTTAAATATGTGCCAGCGATTCACGGCGTATTGTTTTTAAAATGGTAGTGTATTACTCACATGAAATATATAATAATATTCTTATAAATACATTATTTAAATAAAATAATTTCTGAAAGAAGTACTTCATTAAAATTTTAAAACAAAGCATAGATTAATTTACTTGGTAGTTTAAAATATGTTAAGTGACCTTTATATTTAAATGTCATACAATACTGCAAAGCATATCAGCTGTATCATTATTCTCTTATAGTATATTGTGTAGGTGCATCATTCAATTGTTTAAAAAAGAATATTTTTTTATAGGAGCTGTTAGTTTATTCACTGAAAATTCGAAATTCACTCAAATTCAAAAACTGAGCAACAATTCTGATGTAAAAAGAAAAATGTTTTTCCCAGATACAAAACATTTTAAATAAAATAAAATAATGAAATATGATGAAAAATAGAAAAATATGTAAAATGAAATATCGTGTGATAGTTAAATATAAAGAAAATTTTAAAGTAATAACAATGACAAATTTCAGGCTAATAAAATATGCCAATATTAGTTTAAAATTTGAAGGTATATATAATGAGTGGATTTAATATATTCCAGGAATATATCTCTTAATTTGTTCCAGCTGCATCAAATTTATAAATTTTTCTAAATTAGTGGTTCAATAATTATCACATTCATAAATGGTAAATTAATCCATGAATTGCGAAAAAATCTTAAGTGATAACATTATTATTATTTTCTTTTAATGAATTTTAATATCATAATTTTAATTAAATGCATTATTTGCCAAAATATTATTTGTAAACCCTATTCCCTTATTGAATAAATGTATTCAAAGTAAAATGAAATTCAGAATGATGTTGCATTCATCATCTTATTTTTCTCTAATATTGTATTAGACTCTAAAGTAGTGATTTCTGGGGGTTTGTAAATCCTTAAAAAGCTCGAGACAGTAGGACTGGCTAACTGCAATGGATTACAGCTTATACAACCTATGGATTACAGCTTATACAACCTAACTAAACCATTTTGCATAAACAGACATTCTTTATGTCCAAACAGTTTTTCGTTTATTACCTTAATGCATATCACAAAAAATATAAATTGAATTTGCATTCTCAATACTTTAAATCTATGTAATAAAGCTTAAGGAAATTCAATTATATACGTTATTAATTACGGTCAAATCTCTACATATCCAATATGAATATTTATAGAAAAAATCCGATATACAGTAAGTTCAGCACATATTTATGTTCTGCAGGAATATATATATTTCAATATTTTCTAATTTATGAAATTATCTATTACATTAATTTTTAATGATTAACTAAGATTATATTGGATTGCAGTCGAAAGAAAGGTTGAATTTAAGTTTTCATGAAAAATATACTAATTGTAATGATTTTCCCGTAATTGATAATGATGATGTCCTTCAGTCTTTCCTGCAGCATCATTATTAAACATGCGGCTTCCTACATCTTATATTGAGACGAACATTTTTCAAAGAATTTAAGACTTTCATTTACAAACATAATATATGCTAACATAGTAAATACTTTATGAATTAAAATAAAGGAACTTATTAACCTAGTAAATATAAAGCTACAGTAGTCCTAATCAAGATATGAATCTCGAAACGCAGCGAATGAAAAAATAATATCCTTAACACACTACTCCTTACTTTGAAAAATAATCAAAGTTCCCTTTCAGAAGTAGATACGTGTCAAAGAAATCTAATTAAAATCTCTTAGTAATATCACTAAAATGAAACATTTCTGTCATTCTGCTCTTCATTTGATTCTTTCTAGGTTCGTGTCCATGCACAAATTATATCTCCTTTGGAAACTATACAAAATTTCTTTCTCCTATTTATAAAATCTGCAGATATATAAAAGGTAAATTCATTCACATTGAATATTTTTTAAACCTCTTACTCGTTTTTGAACGTGACCTTCTTTGTAATTTTCAGCGATAATATGCATATGAAGAAAAAGGGTAGAATCAGAATATCGCCTTATCGTTAACTTTCATGGAATTTTAAGAAATTATCAGATGATGCATTAAGTGAAGTGCTTAAGCACTTATTAAAAATAAACACTTTAGAAAAATAAACACTTTAGTATTCTTTTTGTAAACTTGCAAAGATGCAATTAAGTTCATCAAGTTTGTGACTTAACGTTAGGTTTTTTGAATTCAACGGTAAAGTTCTACATAACATGCATTTCCAAAATCAATTCATAATTTTATTTAGATATTATACCAATAAAAATTAAATGAACACATCGCTCAAAAATCAGCATAATGTCATACAAAATGGAAGAAATCAAAGAGTATCTGGAAACGGCGCACTGCATACTTAAGATATTAATTAAAATAACATTTCTCAACTTAAATTACAGTTTCCAGAGCAGGATTCGGTTTTACCTAAGGTGAAAGGGGGGGGGGGAGTCAATTTTAAACTTTTATAAATCGATCGTACTGTTATCCATTTTGTTGTTTATTCAGTCTCGGGTATTCCGAATATTTTAAGAATGGCGGTTATTACCTTGAAATATTCTAAGCCTCATCCACCCCTTTCCTCTGTGGCATAGTAAGAAGCCAGTAGTTTGTAATCCTTGAAACATTCTGTAAAAATAATACTTAGAAAGATAGAAGGATTTCGGAAAAAGTTTTTTTGTACACTCACTTCCAAAAGTTAAACACCAAGATGTAAAAATGCAAAAAATATCAAATACTGCTTTAATTGATACAAAATTCGGCAGAAAAGTAACATATATATTTATGCATTAAAAAATCAATAATTATATACACAAATGAAAACAATATTAAATTTTTACAAGTTATCAGGTAATGACATACTGGAGACTTAAACAGAATTATGTATAAAGGGAAAATAAACAGCATAAAATGAATTAAAGGACATCACTAGGGTATGTGATCCCCCCTCATTTGTACACAAAGTTTTCACCTTGTGACCAGGCTTTCAATTAGGTGAGCAATCACCGCAGAATTAGACAATCGTCCTTCTTCTTGTAGAGCTGTTTCCAGCTCAATAAAAGTGACTGGAGATGGGAAACGCGAAGATACAGCACGGCCGAGAGCATCCCAAAGATTTTCAATGGGATTAAGGTCGGGCGAATATGCTGGATACGCCATACGCGCAATCCCTTCACACTCCAGGTAGTCATCGACGATATGAGCTCTATGAGAACGTGCGTTATCGTCCATGAAAACAAAAGTAGGGCCAACTACTGTAGCGTACATTCTCACGATGGGTTTTTGGACTTCATCTCGATACTGGGTAGCCGTCACAGAACCACATTTAAAGATATGCGGGTCAGTGTGGTGTCCTAATGAAATCCCTGCCCAGACCATAATGCTTCCGCCTCGGAATGCGTGATGTTTTGAGGCTGATTGCGTGTTCCTTGTTCACACCATATCCTTATACGCTTGTCGTCTGGCGGCAGAGAAAATCTTAACTCATCAGTAAACATGACATTGCCCCAGTCAGACGCAGTCCAATTGTCATGTTCCAGGAACCACTTTAATCGTGCCCCCCTTGATTGGACGGATAGAGGAACTCAGATTCGAGGTACCCGGATGTACTCATACATAATCTTTGGCGTACAGTAGCTGCGGATATCGCCTTACTAATGGACGCTGTAACTATAGATGTCACACGTGTAGAGGTCGCTCCGAGATTCCACTTGGCTACAATAGCAGTATATCGGTCTTCCGCATGGTTGTAATTCTTGGGTGACCGGCTACGGGTCTTCAGTCAACTATTTGTGTGGTTTGGAATTGTGTCCATAGACGTGAAATTGCAGAATGATGAACGCCGAAGAAAAGAGCAAAATCAGTGATCGACTGTCCTGCTTCAATGCGCTAGAAATGCGCTTGAAAACAAATTGTAAGAAAATATTAAACATCTTCTATCAGCATTTGCAATCAACTTCTGTAGCTCTTCATAATTCTTTCTTCTTTTAAGACTGCTCTTTTTGCATATTTTTTCTCATGAAAGCGCGATTGGCTGTTACCTAACATATTCGCATACTACCATCTACCTCTGCAGCGAATTGCATCCTCTTCAATTCTGATTGGCTTCTGGAAATCAGGATTTTCCTCTCTGGGCTTAACTTTTGGAAGTGAGTGTATATTTAAACCGACAGTAAGCATTACATTCTACATGAATTGCTAACATATCGAAACGTTTCTTGTTATTGAAATATACCCTTCTATTTAAAAAACCAAAATTGCGAGAAAATATTTTCTTGTTCTATATTTCTGTGGTTCTATGAAATATCTAAAATGTTCAATTCCTCAAGAGTCTCCCCCCCTATTTTTATAATATCGATGTTGCAACTTTCGACAAATAAAAATGAACAATATTATGAGTAATCAGTCGATTTATTTGAATCATGATGATTGAATGATTTAGCACTTGGCAAATACTCCTTTATAGCAGTTTTCCTGTATTGCCTAAATCATTATATCTAAAGTAAAGGTATTCATCTAAATTTGGGATTAGTCCTTTTAAAATTATAAATCAGTTATACAGGGTGTTCATTAATTATTGTAGGGGTTCCCTTACCTTATAACTTTCGAATAAAATATATTACGCAAAAAAACGATTACGTATTCGTAAATTACAGCTCAAAGAATTTTACGAGGCAGCAATGCGATCTTAGCACATTTGCAATCTGGGTAATAATGACGTCATAAATAAAAATGTGCGACCGTGCAAGAAAAAGCAATGTGTATATTGTGGTTTTTCGAAACTAAATCAGCTTTAACTACTCAACGTCGGTTCAGTACCACGTACAAGATAGATCCCTCTTCGGATAATTTTATCAGACGCTGGTTAACACAATTTTAGAAAACTGGAAGCGTTCTACACCGAAATGGAGTGGGAAGATCAAGCACTTCGCAGGAAAATGTTGATCGCATCCAAGAAACGATTATTCACAGTCCATGAAAATCAACGAGACAATCAGCTGCGCAATTGCAAATGCCGCATACGACGATATATATACGACGACCATAACGGCCTTCACCTGAATGCCTACAAAGTGCAAATTGTGCAAGCTTTATACTCGAAAGATAAACCACGTCGTTTTGAATTCGTTAAACAAATTTTGACTAGAATTGAGGATGATGAAAATTACCTTCGGAAATGATTCTTCAAAGACGAATACACTTTTTATATGTCAGAAAAAGTGAATAAACATAACTATAGAATATGGGTCTAGGAGAACCGGCACGATTATCGAGAATTGGAAAGAGATAGCCCAAAGGTGAATGTTTGGTGCGCTTTATCACATACTGAAGTTATTGGGCCTTTCTTCTTTGCTGAAACAACAATGAACTCAGTGGCATACCTTGGCATGCTGGAGATGTGTGCGGTTCCTCAGATGCAGCAACATCAGCCAGATGTGATATTTCAACAGGATGGTGTAACGCCACATTGAGGTAGGATTTACGTGACTATTTAGACGAGAACTTTCCCGACAGTAGATGTGGAAGAGGTGGAGAATTCCCATGGCCTCTGAGATCACCAGATATAACACCGATGGACTTTTTTCTAAGGGGGTTTCTCAAGAATATTATGAACAAGACCCCTGTGCCCTCCCTTGATGAGCTGAAGCGCAGAATTGTTACTGCGATCCAAAACGTTACCACACAAATGCTGGAGCCATGTTCAAATTCATTAATCTTTTTAATATCATTTATAAAATTCTTTGAGTTGTAATTTACGAATACGTAATCCGTTTTTGCGAACTTTCATTCGAAAGTTATGAGGTACGAAAACCCCGACAATACTTAATGAACACTTCGTATAATAAATAATTATAAATAAATTAAATAAATAACTATAATTAAATAGAATAAATAATTATTATTACAAATTTTGTGTGCAAAGATTAATGTAAAAGAAGTTATTCTTTTAATTCGATAAACATAAACTGGATTATATACATATGTTAATTTTCGCTATATTTCTAATAATAAAAAAAAATTAAGATGGGACTTACCCCTTATGAGTTTTGTCACTCGGGATACTGTGGCGTCCAGTAATAAAATGATGAATAACATACTCAGAAATTTTAAAATTAATTATTATTAAAACAAATATCTACATTGACTACGGACAATACACAACTATCATTCGAGAGGAAAACAAAACAGATCACGCGGTTTTACATTCTTGCTGACATCTTTTTCAATTCCAGTTCTCCGTCTAATTTCCGTTCTTACTCCCCGTCTGCGTTAGAGGGCGCCCATGTCGTGCGCTGGCAAGTTTCCAATACACTCCCGACATTTGTTTTCTGGATTGAAAACAAATCAATTGGAAGAACCTGTATAAAAAGAAGCTGAAAAGAGAGAAGTATTAGTAATTTCATTACTAATCTCCAAGGGATACAAACGTTGTAAGGGTCTTATGAAGGTGCCATTCTCAGTCTCAATTTTTGCAAGTCTCACAACGTTGTCTCTTCTTCCAGCCAAAAGTTCAACTATCTGTGCTAATGGCCAATCGATTCTAAATTTGTTGACGTCTTCTATCAGAACAACGTCGCCGACAGACAGTTGATTGATCTTGTTGTCTTTTGCAGCTTGATATCGTAGTTGACCCAAGTACTCAATTCGGAATCTCTTCCTAAGGTCATCTCTAACTCTTTGACGATATTTAGCTCTTTTTGATAGTTTTCTAGCATCGATGCTGTCTATATCTCTGACTCCTGAGGTAGGAAGTTCTTGTAGGAACATCTTTGGTTTTAAGGGAGACGGATCTTTGTTATCTTCTGAGACATAGGTGATTGGACGTGAATTGATGACTTGTTCACAATCGCACTTCACGGTGTTCAGATCTTTATAGTTCAAAGAGGTGCGACCTAGAACCTTCCTTAAAATTTCTTTGATCATGCGTACTAGCCTTTCCCAACTCCGTTCTCATGCGTTCTAGCCTCCATCCGCCCCACCAGGCGGCGGTTGGAGGATTAAACTTGAACCGTATCTTCTGTGTTGAAGCATCAGCATTTATTTTTTGCCAATCTACTTTTCCCAGAACGGTGTTGGCGCCAACAAAATTAGTCCCGTTATCACAATAAATTACAAATGGTCTTCCTCGTCTTGCAATAAAGCGTCTTAGCGATTGCAGGAAAGCTTCTGTGGACAATGATGTTATGAGCTCAAAATGTATGACTCTGTAGACTGCGCAAGTGTAGAGGACAATCCAGGCTTTAGTTTTATCAGAGAGATAGAGGGGACCAGCCAGATCCACTCCAACAATTTCAAATATCTTCGCCACTCTAACTCGATCCTCTGGTGGTACGCCTGGTTCAACTTCTATTCTGGATAATTGAAATCTTTTACATTGTATGTATTTCCTGATGACATTTCTTATGGTCTTTCTCGACTTCAGTATCCACACATTTATCCACTCGATTATCAATCTTTGTACAACTGGATGGCTTGATGGTAAGATGAATGGATAAAGGAAGTTTTCTTCATCATTTCGTTGTATAATATTGGTTTTTGCTCTAAACAGACCGTCTTTGTCTTCAATAGGTCTTAATGCGCGGATAGATGGATCTTGTAATCCTGTTAAAAAATTTCCTGAATAAGCTTAAACAGTCTTTTTTCTCTCTCAAATTCTTCCACAGAAATTTCCACTGACAAGTTCTTTTCTACATTTCTAAAGTTGTAGAGCAATCGTAAAATCCATGCAATCATTCTCACTATTTTACGATAGGAAGAAAAATATCGGTAGTACCAATCGGGCTTTTCTCCTTTGTCTAAGAGGTTCAAAACTGTTTTTCTCTTTTCTTTGTTGAGAACTTCTTCATCGGGTTGTTCTTCTGAATGTGGCCATTCCTTTTCGTTTAAATAAAGCCACAGGATTCGATCTGGATTCGATCTCCCACCATCTGGATTCGAATAATTTCTGAAAACTGCATACACATGAGGGGAGGCCCGCTGGATTGCAAGAACCTGGAACATGTTTCCAATCGGCAATTCTGGTTAAAGTTCTAATTTCCTACACTCTTTTGTGCACAAATGTACCCCAAGCTCCCTTCTTATCCACCCTAGAGCTGTTGATGAGTCACTCCAAAAGACAGTTCTGCAATTTTCTAATTTTAAATCTGATATAACTGTTTAAGCTAATCTAGCTCCAATTAGGCACGATAAAAGTTCTAGGCGAGGTATTGTTGTTTCTTTTATAGGGGCAACTCGACTTCTAGCATTCACTAACTGTACTTGAATACCTTCTTTATCTACGGTTCTTAAAAATGCACAAGTAGCAAAAGCTTGTTTTCTAGCATCGCAAAAAACGTGTAAAGTTAATGTGTCTTCATTTTCGCAATCTATATTGAGCCAACGAGAAATTTCAATTCGCAGAAGTATATCTAATTGTTTAATCCAACTGTAAAATTGTTTGTTCAAATTTGGAAGAAGTTCTTGATTCCACTTTAATTTTTGCATCCAAGTTTGTTGCAAAATTAGCTTAGGAATTAAAGTTTTAGGAGCTGAGAATCCAATAGGGTCATAAATTTTCTGAGTAGCTGAAAGAATTTGTCGTTTTGTATAGAGTTCCTTTACTTAAACTGGTTCTAAAACTTTACAACTTAAAACGTCTTTTCAGGTATCACAGTTTAACCCTATAACAGGAAAAAAACGTGACTTAATTTCCGTACTATCGATCATTGGAATATACATGTTTGAACATACATGCCAACATCTTAAATTGAAATGAGCAGAGGACAGAATTTCTTTGGCTTCCCTAATGAATTTTTCTGTCTCATCGATTTGATCTAAACTAATCAGAGAATTGTCTATATAGGACGAATATTTTAAAAACTGTGCCGTTTCCCTTAAATGTTCGGGAACGTCATTTAGAAGATGATTCAAAGTTGCAACTAGCAGAAAGGACTGGATGTTTGTCCAAACACTACTCGGTTGTGTCGGTAAATCTTTAAATTCTTTTCCGAGTCGAACCTCAAGAATATTTAAAAAATCACAGTCTTTTTCTACAATTTTAATTTGACAGAAAGCTTTTTCTATATCTGACGACAGACCAACTTTATACTTTCGAAATCTATTCAAAATGCTTGGTACTATTTCTATCAAATTGGGACCTTTAGCCAGGCAATCATTAAGCGATGAAGAATCTTTAGTACGAAGGGAGGCGTTAACGTTGTGGTTTCACTCGATTTTTTAATTACTGGTCTATGGGTTAAAAATGTACCCCTTCTTTCTTTTCATCATTTATCACTTCAATTATTTTATTATTTTTCCAAATGTCAAATATTTCTTTGTAATCTTTCCTTTTATTCGAACTAACTAATTTAGCTTCTGTTTTGAATAAAGACTTTTCACCTATTAAACGGTTACTTGGCAAAACAGAACTATCAATAATCCAGGTCAAGCATACCTCATATATTCCGGTATCATCGCGTTTCACAGTTTTTAGGGAATATTTTTGGGTTTCTTCTTCTAAAATACCTTTAGTTTTGTTTTCTTCACTAGAAATGCCTATTGTGTCAAGACGTCATAAATCTGCTAATTCTGAGGCGGAAATAACCAATGATAAAGAGAGGCATGAAAGCGTATTTTCTGAAATTTCAATATCGCTTTTACCCATTAATGGCCAACTTAGTTTAGTCTCAAAAGCTGCTACACCAATATCTGGAAAATGTTCTCTTTTTTCCGTAAACAACTGCGAAATGTTATCTGCACCTAGCGGGATATGGACTTCATCAGACTTATCCTGAAATATACATTTATTTCCATTTTCCTGTATATCACTAATAATTATCCCTTTATTCCTTAAAAGACCAATTAAATTTTCATCTTGAACCCTTGGGATAGAAGAGGAAATTTTCTTTTCATCTAGAAAGTCTATCTCAAAACTAAATTTACCATCTAAACTGCTAAGATTTACTTTATATCGATTTTGGAGTTCAGATTTTTCTACTCCTCCAAACAATCCATGTTTTATCATTTCCGAATTTGTCTTCCGTAATTTTAATCATATCGCGGCATATTATCAAATATAACTATTTTGACTCCCGCTGTGTATGATCACTCTCAAATTACCCTCTAAATCACCACCTTTTGCTTCTACAATCAATATTTGTAAAAATACTGGTGAACATTTAATTTGGTTTGAAAGTACCTTTCGATTTCTTGGTTTTTGTTTTGATCAATCACGTTCTTTATTTTATTACACATAATTGACTCGTGTCTTAAATGGCAGTGTCTGCAAGAAACTTTAGAAGTGCATTTATTTGCTAAATGGCGATATTTAATCAAACACCGAAAACAAACCCCATTCTTTTTCAATAAAGAAATTTTTTCTTCATTATTCAAAGCCAACGCGATAGAGCAATCTTTAGAATCATGCAAATCAAATCCTTTTTCATTATTACAAAAATAACAGCAAAAAGGTTTATCTCTTACATCTGTGGAAATTAATTCCGAAGCTGAAAAACTGTTATGTTCTTTTTTATCATTACTCTTGTTCGTTTGTTGATATTTTCTTTCATTCGAATATCCACTCATGTTATGTCTACGGTTCAAATCATATCTTCGATACACAGTTGGCACCTACCTCTCTGAAGATGGATCACGGCAATTATTTTTTATTATTACTTCCGCTCTTTCCCGAGTATTTAATGTTTCTGAAAGGAAAGTTAGCAGTTTCTCAATGTCGGAATAAGCATTTTCGCTGGTTGGTTTATCAATTTGAATTAAAATATCTTTCGGAAGAGCGTTTAAAATAATAGTGTACAGTACACTTGAGATATTATATTGTCATAAAATTTTCTAAAGGATACAACATCATTTGCATTTCTTAAAGGTTTAATGCTTAACAAATTATTCATATGGGCGTGTATCAATAAAGCAACATTTGCGTATCTTTTCTTTAACAATTCTACAGCAATGTCATAATTAGTATCAGAAATAACTAAACTTTCAATAGAGCTAAGGGCTGAACCCGTTAAATGAGCTTTAAGATAATGAAATTTTTCGACTTTATTCAAACTTTGATTATTATGGATAGCGGACTCAAAACTATTCCAAAAAGATAACCAGCTGTTAATATCACCGTCAAAATTATTGAGTGTCATTTTTGACAATTTAACTTTTAAATAGTCATTAGGTTTGTCATCAACAGTTAAGGAATTAAGAGAAGATTATGTATTCTCAATTGACATTACAGAATTCTTTAACTTTTGTGTTCCTTGGTTTATTCTTTTAGTGGCGCGATATTTCGTGCGAACCACTTTCTGACAGTATTCTTCTGATTTTGAAAATTCTGTATCGAATTCGTCTAGTGTGAAAAAAGGTTCTAATGACGAATCAATTTTAGACAAGGCATCGAAATTGTTAAAAATTCTATTAGTTCTTCTAATTTCTCACATTTAATCTGCTCTAATTTTAAACTTTCTTCTACTTCGTTAATCTGCTTTGTAACGGTAGCTCTTAGAGCAGTCCGTTTCTTTTTTAATTTCGTCAAATCTTATTTAGACATGTTTTATATCTCAATATTCTTAATATAAATAAGCAATCCTAAACAACAACTTATTGTTTACTCATATACTGAAATATTCTTTTGTTTCACAGTCAATGCAAATTCTAACTATAACTATGTTCAATAAAATGTCTCAATTTCAATTAATCATCATATATTACTAAACGCCATCCCGGCAAGGATGCCAAATTGTTAATTTTCTCTATATTTCTAATAAGAAAAAAAAATTAAGAGGGGACTTACCCCTTATGAGTTTTGTCACTCGGGATACGGTGGCGTCCAGTAATAAAATGATGAATAAAATACTCAGAAGTTTTCAAATTAGTTATTATTAAAACATATATCTACATTGACTAGGGACAATACACAACTATCATTCGAGAGGAAAACAAAACAGATCACGCGGTTTTACATTCTTGCTGACATCTTTTCAATTCCAGTTCTCCGTCTAATTTCCGTTCTTACTCCCCGTCTGCGTTAGAGGGCGCCCGTGTCGTGCGCATATTATCAATATATAGAAGAACGAAAACTTATCCTACTTTTCTCTTAGGGTTTTTTTTTTTTGTAAAGATAAGTAGAGGATTTCTTTATATGGTCCTCTATCTTTGCATATACAGTAGCCACTTATGGTAACTAGTTTCTGTTCTTCCACAATATATTTTTGATCCTCGAATTCTGATAGTTATATAACTCATACCATCCATTATAGGAGCCTGAAGCCACTCAGTTTATTCTACTTTAAGTCTTTTTCCAATTTTCTGCCAGATTCTTTAAATTAACTTTCTGTTAAGTCCATTTAAAAAAATTAAAGTGGAAATGATTAAATTTCAACTAATGCAAACACTTTTTCTCTGAAACCTAGAATGTATTGTTTTAAGTATGAGTACAGAAAACAAAATAATTAGGTATTAAAGTCTTGTTTGCAGAATATTTTTTATAATTTATACACAAAGAATTAGTGAACAAAAATTATCGTAATCATCATAATTTAATTTATCATTATAATAATTAAGCAAGTAATCGGAATTATTATAATAACTAAGTATTTTAGGTTTGCTTTCAAAAAGATTTAAATTATAAAATAATTTTTTTTTCAGTTTTGAAAAAATTAAAATGTTTACATTTCATTATTCCTTTGTTTTTAAGGAATTAAAACCAATAAAATATTCTTGGAGCACCAACTTTTAAGTCTAGAAAATATTTCTTACTTCCGTAACTAAATATAGGCAAATTCTGACGTTTTGAATATAACAATTTTAGAACGATCCACATTCTTAGACCAATTAGCCAAAAGCCAATAATAATTATGGAAAACTCTGGGCACTGATTGGCCTTAGTTTAGTTTAGTAATTCTAATGTCCTGATGTAAAGCAACACTAGAACTATTTTTAGGATGAAACTTGTAACTCTGAACTTCGATCAAATGACGACACCTGAGTCGGCACCCTTCATCTCCACACCACACCGCACTACATCAACGGGAAGACGTTTGGCCTGATGCATTTAAAGTGCGATAGACGCCCTAACGACGATTCTTTTGTGGAATCAGATCTCGATCCTGAAACCCTACGGGCTCACGAGTCGAAACCTTAACACCAGCCCCCGCGGAACTCACTGCAGGTCCTTGCTCCCCTCTTAACTTCGGAACGGCTGCTCTAAAAGAATTGTGTAGGTATAATAAAGTAGCCGTATTCTTCTGAATTTGATCGTCTTTTGAGGGAAAAAATAGAATATCGCATTTCTATCTCGAAAGCCAAACTAATCAGGTAAAGAAGGGGATTTACAAAGATATAGACCTTGTCATCAGGTCACCGCGGCATAGGGCACTAATTGGCCTATTTTCTTTCAGGTGAACGATGGGGTGGTCCAAAATTGGGTGTTTATTATGAGATAGTAATATTCAACCCACTGAGTTTAAGACGCAATAAAGAGTACTTTTTCTCTTTAATACTTTTCCCCTTTAGCGGCTAACTGGTTCACTGGGAATATTGATTACTTTAAATTTTTTGAAATGGTGGAGAGATTAATCCAATTTCACGATTTATTTGTGACTCTAACTATCACGAATCAAAGGAATGTTATTTAACAACTTCTTGCTATGATCTGTTCATTGTGTATTTGAACCTTTCTAATGAATACCAGTCTAGTGTTATTATGGCGTTATTAAAATGTAAATGCTCGCTTTATCTATGTTTCAAATTTCGGGGTATGGTAATTTTATCCTTTTACACATCTGGAAAAAGACATATGCATTAAAAAAATCCTTCTGCTTGTGCTTTCAACAATGAAAGAAAATCATACAATCAGATTATTTATGGAACAACGAAAGTGGTTTAAACTCCAGTATAAAATATAATCTATTGTTTGAAAATTTGTAATAACATATTTATTAAAAATTGCTAAAAGTCAGGAAAAATTTCTGCTGTTATTATCATTGGAAATGTATTTTTTTTTTAATTTTAAACAGTTAAAACTTATTTCTCTGTAAAATTTCATATTTTTGAAAGTTATCTCGGAAAATGGCAAAATTCAGATTATTTTTAGAATTCAAAAGAAAGTTTAGTTTTATAATTACAAAAAAAAAATAATCTCCAAGGATCACACTTTTACTCTTTCAAAATATACTTAAGGTCAGGTACTCTGACATGAGGAGCGCCGAAACAAAGATTTATTGGTATTATTTGTATAAATATATATAATAGGAATTATACGTTATTATTTTTGAATTCTATATTTTAAACATTCATAGTAATTTTCTTTAGATCTTGGTCGCATAATATAATATCATTTGATGACTAGATAGTAAAATAAGGATTCTGAACAAAGAAATTCAAGAGAGGCTTCGAATGCGTTTTTCCTTCAGTTATTTGTTTCTACTTTGAAACACTGTTGTGCATTAGAACAGTTACATTGCTGTTGACGCTACAGAGAATAGGGCCTGTTGAAATAATTCGCCTTTAATAACGATTGAAATAGGATAGATAATTCTTGACTTCTTAACAATTGAAAAATCTTAATAATCATGCACAGGAAATTGGATGACAACAAAGAAAAAGCATGTATCTAGATATAAATATAAATGTAAACTGCAAACTTTATTAATTTGAATTTTTATAAGCAGATTAATTTAATCCATCTGATTGAAAATCTGCGAAAAATATGAAAAGCAGATTTTTATTTTGTTTTATAACTGGGGAAAAAAGCACTCTTTCTTGAGTTGTACATAGATATATGAGACACAAAGCATAGAAGAATAAAGGAATGAAGTGATGAGAGAAACAAGAAAAAGGGTAAGTTAGAGTTTAATTAAATAATATATTTTCTAAATTTTAATATAGAATTTTTTTATTAATAATCAGTATTTTTACAAAAAAAGCTTAATAAAAATGATAGAAAAAGCCTATTGTTCCTCAAGATAATTATTCCCATTTTGTTTTATATATAGGAAACATATATATGCCAAATTTTTACGGTTCTGTCGTGTGTAGTATGTTAGGGTGCGAATATAGCAATTAAATAATTATACCTAAACATTTCATGATGGATTAACATCTTCTAATAATTCTACATTCTTCTAAATAATTATAATTTTTTTGAAGAATATGAGGTAGAGTATTGTTATATACACTGAAGTGACAAAAGTCATGGGATAGCAATATGCAAATATACAGATGGCAGTAGTATCGCAGAGAAAAAGTATAAATGCGCATTTCGTTTTCCAGAGCTTTCATTTGTGTTGATGTTATTCATGTGAACAGGTTTTTCGAGATTTATGGCGGCACGACGATAATTAACAGACTTTGTACGTGCAATGTTAGTTGGAGCTAGACGCATGGGTCATTTCCTTTGCGGATATCGTTAGTGAATTCAACATTCCGAGATCCACAGTATCAAGAGTGTGCTGAGAGTATGAAATTTCAGGCATCCCATCCCATCATGGACAGCGCAGTGGGCGACCACCTGCACTTAACGATCGAGACCGCCGACGTCTGTGCAGAATGTTCATTGTTAATAGACACGCAACACTTCGCCAAATAACTGCAGGAATCAATGTGGGACGTACGAGGGACGTGTCCGATAGGACTGTGCGGCGAAATTTGTCTTCCTTGGGCTATGAGAGCAGAAGACCGACTCGAGTGCCTTTACGGACAGCACGACATCGCCTGCAGCGACTCTCCTGGGCTCGTGAGCATATCAAATGGTCCCTAGACCAGTGTAAAACTGTGGCGTGGTCAGATGAGTCACGATTTCAGTTGTTACGAGCTGATGGTAGAGTTCGAGTGTGGCGCAGACCCCACGAAGCCATGGAGCCAAACTATCAGCAAGGCACTGTTCAAGCTGGTGGTGGCTGCATAATGGTGTGGGCTGTTTTTACATGGCATGGACTCGGTCCTCTGGTGCAACTGAACCGATCATTGACTGGAAATGGTTATGTTCAGCTGCTTGCAGATCACCTGCAGCCATTCATGTACTTCACGTACCCACACAACGATGGGATTTTTATGGATGACAATGCGCCATGTCACCGGGCCAGAACTGTTAGCGATTGGTTTGAAGAACATTTCGGACAATTCCAGAGCATGATCTGGCCACCTAGATCGCCCGATATGAATCCTATCGAGCATTTATGGGACATCATCGAAAGGTCCGTTCGTGCCCAAACTCCTGCACCATTCACACTTTCACAATCATGGACGTCTATACAAGCAGCATGGCTCAATATTCCTGCAGAAGACTTCCAACGACTTGTGCACTCCATGACACGTCGAGTTGTTGCACTTCACCGTTCAAAAGGAGGACAGACACGATATTAACAGTCATCCCATGACTTTTGTCACTTCAGTGTATATTTAATTAAGCGACGTTATTTCTACATTGATATTATTTCTACATCATATGGAAATTTTCAATAGAAAGGGTAAAAAGTTGAGTTTAGAAACTAGGATCCTTTTTTGGAAATGAAAAGATTGGAATTCATATATATATATATTTTAGAATTGTAGTAAAAATATAATTTTTCATATCATACACACTATTGACATAAACGTCCATATACGACTATATATACTTTTTAATTTCGGATTTAATTACCATCACATATTTATTTTTAAAAGGTTAATAGTTTTTTACACGATTAGGTAATAATAAATAATTTCTTTTTCACATAAAGCTAATTTTCAATTAATATTTTACCGTAAACGTAATAAACTAGAAAATATAAAAAAATTACCTAATAGTATTCATAATCAGTGTATATATATTAAATTAAATATTTCAGAAACATGACAGTGTAGAAGAGTTTCCAATGTGGTCAGTATAGGCGAATATTGTTCTTTGACCTACTGCATGTTTGTTCACTTCTAACTAGATTGGTAATGGCAAAAGATATTGTGTTTAGTATAAATATTATTCCTTATTGCTTTATAATGAACACATATCATTCCTTAATTAGTTAATATTTGTAATTTCACTTAAATGTTTGCTATAATGAAACGAAATTTTGATCTAATTTAACTTCTAAATAGTATGAATTACGAGCGTATCATTTTAACATACGTTACTTTTCATGAAATTACGACATATTATTGTATACGTATTATAGACTGACTTATAATCGTACTTTCGGTAAACTCTGATTTTTCTACTCTTAATAAAAATTTAATTATAGGTTTAAATGGGAACGTATACCATTTTGAATTTTTGACTATGCCGTATGCACGATATTCTTTACTAAAGGGCTACTGAGTATATTTCCTTCAAAACCAGCTTCGATTGTGAGAAAAAGGATAATTGCTGTATACCATCCCAACTTGACATTACTTTCCTTCGTTTACTGCAATTCAATTCAACCACAATCTTTTCAAATCGTCTGCAATATTAACCTTATAGACTCTGAAAGCAAATAATTAAAAAAAGACATTTTAAAACATAGATCAACTCCCGAAAGATGTTCAAAAGAAACTGTTGTTTTAATTAAAAGAGTTAAGAAAATTTGATTTGTGAAAGTAACAACAATTTCTTTTTCAAATTGCAAAATTCATTAAAAAAAATTTCTCTTTCATTGAATACCAACGTAAAAAATATTTTTTAAATTTGAAAAAAAAATAAACTTCTAGATTTTATAAGTAACTAGATTGTATGTATAAAATTTTTACAATTTAATTAACTTAAAAATCCTCTTTATAAAAAAATACATCAAAGCATTAAGAATGGGCTTTAAATAGTACTTAATTAGATGCAGGGAATAAAACTGTTTTAATTTTTTATTACAAATTCTTAAATATTTCTGTTTATTTCAGAAGGAAATAATGTTCGAAATATGTTTTTATTTTAATTCAAAAATTTGTAAAACTTAATCGGAAATTATTTTATCTGCAACAAGCAAAAAACAACAGATTTTGAAAAAGAATCAGGGCATATTATACAGAATGGTTAAAGAGAACAAAATATATCATATTTTTAATAACAAAATTTTACTACACCATGGTTAAAATTTCTTGGGGAAAGTTGCAGCAATTAATAATTATAAGTTCCGGCACAATAAGTTATTGATTGTAATTATTTCTATTTCATTTGTGATTGTTTCCATATCCATTAGCAACAATAGAAATTAATGATTGTTCAATAAAATACAAAAATTATTAATAATTTTAAAAAAGATTATAAATACGCATTGGAAGGGAGAAAAAGAAACAAGTTATGGGAAAAAATTCCTGCTTCGAATCATTTTGTGGGAAGTTTATTTTTTCAAATTTAAAAAAAAAAATGTCTGCTGTCATATCATTAGTGTCAATTTTTTTCAAAGCCATAATTTCTAAACTTCCATGATTTAAATCCCTCGGGATAACTTCTTTGCATGTAACTCCTTCGTAAGTAAAGAAAACCAGTAAACTCTTTGATCATTAAAACCGTTTGGTAAATCATTCTTACTCGTAAATGTACCAAACATATAATTAGAAGGAGCTGAAAAACAATTCAACGCACAGCTGAGGGAGACTTCTAAAAAGGATCATTTTTTGACATAGAACACGGAAGCGAATCTGCTACCGGACGAGATTTGACCCTGAATGAAGAAAAAGAAAATGCAACGTACATTTTGCATGCTGTGGTTCTTATTGTCTGAAATTGACGATAGTGAACATTTCCTTTCCTTATGAACCCGTCGAACTCTATCCTTCATGGCTCTTTCTTCTTTCGCTTTTCGACTTGCTGAAAGGAATTGTTTTTCATCAGTAGAAATTTTACATTTCACCTCAATTTATAAATATTTTTGGGGGTTCCGTTTTATTTCATTTATTTTGTGTCCGCAATAGCAAAAAAAGGGTTATTTTACAGAGCTGATTTCCTTATAAAATCATAAATGAGTGTTAGAATGATAATATTAGCAAAATTTAAATCAGGGAAGAAATAAAAATTAAATAGAAAAGTACTTTAAAAATACTGCAAAAGGAAAATATTCATACACGTTTTTCGCTATGGAATAATGCCAATTTAAATGAAAATTGAATGAAGAAACATTTTGTTTCTAAAATTGTACCCACTATGATTCACTCTTTTCGTCATTTCTGGCATATCCCATATGCATGTAATTTTTCATCGACTAATTGCAAAGTAGATATAATTAAAATGTTCCATATATAGAGCCAGTTTCAATTGATCTATTTCGTTAAAATTTGGTTTCGCACTATAAGGATAATATTAATAAAATAGTATCAAAAATATTATATATATATATATATATATATATATATATATATATATATATATATAATGTGTGTGTGTCTGTGTGTGTAAAGATTAATTTCAGTTATGTGCACTATGCTTATTTTATTTGTGTAACGTACATGTGTAAAACATGTTATAGAGTGTTCACCAAAGGGACGAACTATTTCTTGAGAAATTGCAGTAGCGTGGCATGTTATTCTTACTTTTAATTCATTGCTGAATTACTACAATCAGAAATCTCAGGAATTTAAATTTGGAGAAAAATACGACCAGTCAATCAAAATATTAAATATAGCTAGAATTTTATGCGAACTAGACGAGACAATGGAATACAATCGAAAACGATTTCGAACTCGGGATATTGCCGAATCTCCTCGTTTTAGACCGCCGTGGGTCTGGAAAATTTTTTTAATAATTATGTCTGCTTGTAAACATGACAATACAAAAGAGCTTTGAATTAGATAGATGAAATTTGTTATATGTCTCTTCACGAAATGTAAAGATTTTAATCATGTTTTGAAAAAGTATATTAAATAGAAATTTATCTACCAGGCTATCTTAGCATAATTGAACATAATGACTACAAAATGAAAAATCTAGATAATTAAAATGGGACCTAAAGCTTTTTACATCTTTATTATAGATTTGCATCAAATTTGAAACAACGCCCATCAGAAAGTTGATGATGAGTACTTTATACGAAAACTTAAAAAATACATTGACTTAAATAAATGAAATTGCTATAAAAAATTGTGTTTATGGTTGTAGTTTTGTGTGAAACTTTGGTTTCAATGGTCGAAAAGAAAGGTTTCTAATAAACATATGCAGTTATCTGGTATCTTCCTTTTAACTGCATTAATCTCCCCAAAATTGCCTAAGATAGTACGAGATTCGGTTGTAACATTCTTCGCCAATGAATAGTAAAACTGCGCAACCGCCCTTTTTTACTGTTTAATGAAACCCACTACTCTCATCGAGCAACTTTGAAATTAACACCTGAACACTCATGGCATTTATGCTGTTGCTAAGAACTTCCTCTTTTTATGTGAGAGAGTGTAGAGAGAGCATCGTCTTGATTAGCGAATTATCTGTGATGTTTCAACGACCCTGTCACTACATTCCTGAAAACGAAAAACTTTTTCATTCTGTTAGTTGGCACCTTCTGTTCAGTAGATTTTTATCAACTTTAAGAAACGTATCCGCTCAATTTGTAAGTCAATATTTTTATTTTTTAATGAAACTTTTAAAAATCGATTTTGAGTACATTGCAAAAGTCTTTCTTTTATCTTGAAACTAATATGTTAAAACTAATTTTCATTTGAGTGAGAAAACAGCGTAGATATCTTAATAGATCCCTTTTTCACGTATCGAAAGCTAAAATATCAGCATTTTAAAATTCCATAAGAGAAGAAAAATAAGAATAAAGAGAAGCAAAATAAGAATAGTTGCAAAATAGAAATTTCTTTTAAAATAAGAACGTTTTATTTGATTTTAATTACTTTTAAGCAAAATTACTTTTAAAGCATAAAGAGTACCTTATTTTATTGCGAACCTTTCGCTTCTATTGTTCTTTATTTATAAAAGGACCAAAAGCATTGAAAAGAATCGAGGTAATTGCATTTATTCTTCCAAGATTATACTTCCAAGAAATGGTATTTCGTCTGATACACAAAGCTAGAAACATTAAATAAAAACCATCTTTACTAGATAAAAGTAAAAATTCGATGTATCATGTAAACTTTTCGCTTAAGTTTATAAGAAATACTGTTAAACGTTAATGAAATATACATTGAAAGAGTCCTCTAGAAAAACTTTGAGATTTTTAAGGATTTTTTAAATTTAGTAATATTCTATTTTCTTGCAACAATGCTAAAATGATGCTCAACAGTTTATTCAGGCTTTTTTGCAGTTTTTGTTTATAACCGGATATTTACTTACTCATTTTATTTTCAGAGGTAAAAACATTATTACTTATTCACTTTGTTTCGTAAATTCGCACATCTACAAACAGAATATAAATAATATTATTTAAATTTATAATAAAATGGCATTTTTATATAGAAATTGCCCTTTTGAGTTTTTGTATTTAAAATGTGTTTTTGTAGCCCTACACTGAATAAATTTTTCATATTTTTCAATAACTTTTATGTGCATCATTTTAAATAAATGTTTATAAAACAAGAATAATAATTGTACAAAATAATTTTGATGTATTAATTGAAGGAATTAAATAAAAACGGTCATAAGTTCCTTCTTGGAAATGTTTCCTTAATAAAAGCAATATATAACAAATATATTTAGATTTAAATTGCATTATATTAAAATGTAACTGATGAAAATATGCTGTTAGTTAAAATGGTCAATATAGATGAAAATATGGGAATGTTTTCCATTTTATATGAAAATATAAGTCATTTTTTGATTGAATACTTTCTCTTACTAATTAAGCATTTATTTTTTTTATCTTTATTTGAATAATAGTTTTTTGCTGTTAGAGCTCAAAGATAACTTTTTGGATTTCCTAAAACAGTTATTAAAATAAAGCGAAAGTACATGAATTCTTTCGAATTTTATCTTACTAAAGAAATGTGTCTCCAAATTTATTTTTCTTTCTTGGCATCGTGACGAAAATCGAGCTTGTGTTGATAGTCACCACAGTACCATATTCTAATGTAACTTAATAAATAATCGATATGGTTTATTTTTGAATTGAAGGAAGCTCGAATAATATTTTGTTGGAATACGAAGATAAAATTTTGAAGAGCCATTTTTGGAAATTGCTTTTACTGTTCTTGAACAATCCAGAAATGGGATGTGGCATTTGTTTTGTTTGTTCGTCAAGTTAAATTTTGCCGGCCTGCAGTCAAACCGAACTTAATCAGTTCATCTTAAAGTACGAACACGTTTTGACTGCGAACGATGATCAGTTCATGTTCTTTGACATGAAAACTGCATCCTCGCAAACAAAGACGATCTAGTTTTACTAAAAACACATTTTACTGGGTAATAATCTTTCGTTTCATCAACTCCATTTTTAGAAACATATCTACCAATTGCGGAAATGTTGATCAAAGCGAAACATTCTAAGCGTAGATTTTGAACCTAACATTTAAATTGCACGAATAGGTATGGTATCGTCCATGACAAGGATAATTGAATAGCAACCATTAACCCTTTGCACTCGATTGTGTCTCTTGGGCACTATTCAAGACGGTGCATCATTTTGACGTTTTATTCATTTTTCAATTTTGATAATTGAAAATACCTACAGAATTGTAAAAAGTCGGAGAAATTCAATTTTAAACACACACACACAATTTTGGAGCAATAAACAAGTCATTGCATATTGAATAATTCTGCATCAAATTATTTTTTCCGAGTGCAAAGGGTTAGTATTTGAAATATTCAGTACAAAGTTTCATAGTATACTTTTGCGTTAATTTTTATTTTCTGGCTTTTCACTATTACCTATATTTGTTTCTTTACAGCACAATAACGAGTATAAGCTTTATTAAGCCAGTTCTTCTGTCGATTAATAGTGCTGAAAATAATGATTTCGAATCAGTTGATACATGCTTAAACTAATGGTTACGCACTCGAAACAAAATGAATCAATTGAGATTAGCGTGTACCACATAATATTTTGTGTCACCTTTTAAACTTATTGATGCATAACGACTAATTTATAGGAATCTGAATTTTGACATCTTTTATCAAGTCACACATATTCTATATATAATAAAGCAAAAACCACAATACCAATTTATGTTCAATAATATTTTTAACTATATGATTTCAAGCAAACGGAAGGAATATGTTAAGCAACATGGCCTGGCATATGTTTAATCTGCAAATTTCATAGCAATATCCTCACAAAGAATACCATAGATTTGGGTTGATGGGTACTGTTTGGCACCAGCTCGGATTTCACAAGATTTGATATGTTAATAAATAAAGCACCTTCTTGGGCGACCTCAAATGCGTTCTTTTAAATCCGACGAATAGGCAATCATACGATCATGTGATGCCCAAGACCCCTTCCTCATTAATATGCGGTTAGTCCTTATTTTCTTCGATCCGAACATTTTATTGCATCTACTGAACTCTTTAACATATCATATGCAAAAGAGGGATTGATACAAAGTGGGCATCTAAATTATAGTCTCAGGAATTGGCTTAAAGCTACTTCAAGTCCTACCCATTACTATAGAGAAATATGCCGGTATTAAGATTGAATTTCTTGGTGGTACCGATAAAACCCCTGGTGGGCCGTTAAAGAAATATGCTTTAGCACGCATCGAATTATCTTCCTGAGAAACTTTGAATGCCATTATTATTTTAATACTTGAAATAGTTTAGAATAACTTAATAATGATTAGTTTATTATTTTTTATTGAAATAAAGCTAACTTAGTTTATTAAGTATCCTATTTCTTTTAGTTTCAATGAGATTGATATTCCATTCTTATTTCATTGTTCAAAGATAGTTGTTTTGGTGATGAGTCAGATCTTTGATCACATCCGGTATTTCCTCTTCCTGCTCATACTGTCGTTAAATTAACTGCAAGATAAATACTGGTGAAATTATTGTAAAATAAGACTGCAACCCCAAAATGAAAAAGTACAAAATAGCAGACAAAAATAGATTTTAAACTTCCAACATTTGATGGATGATCAGATATGTAAAAGGTTAACACTTTTAAAATTAAGATTGTAGAGGGTTCTTGATTGTTATTCTATTTCTTAATAATGATTTGTTTTGTTTCAATATGTTCACAAATTTTTACGTTGTGATATTAAACGATTTTTTTGAGTACAAGTATTATTTCAAACATTAGAAACTGACAGTATTCTTTCATTTTGTACCGCATCAGTCACCAATGACAAGATTTTTGTATTTTTTATTCATTCATTCATGTCCAAACAAATTCTATTGATTGCCAGTATAATCCTTGAGAAAGTAGCCTCAATATTGGTTGATTGGCGATATGCATTTAAAAATGATATTTAATTTGAAGACTGTAAAATAATGTACCTAAATCCACATAGTCTTTTTGCAATTTTGTGTAAATTTCTAGTGGCCTGCATGTTAACGAAATCGGATATAGCAAGATGCATGAAAATGCCACCAATATGGACTTAACGCTTAATGTGCTAGCATATACAAAATATGAATTTTAAAAACCCTTTTCAGTTTGAGAACGCATTTAATTGCATGAAGAATTTTAGTTTTTGCAACTGATGATCAGAAATTCGTGAACAGATAATCTAAAATATGTTTTAAATGTACATCCAGAATGTCATATTCAAGAGATCAAAGCATCCCCTATGGATTTATGAGATCAACTGGAAATAGTATCAGTTAGATTATTACCAGATTTGTATAATACATTATCATATGAACCGAATTCCGAATTAAGAAGCTCTTGCTGGCATTACTTTTGCTCAAATTTAAAAATGGAAACTAAGCAAACAAAAAATTCCAGAAATTTATAGCTTATAAAATGGAAGCTATATTTATTTTATGATGACGATGATGTAATCACGAAAGTTGGGAATTATTTAACATTCGAAAAGCCAAGAACTACGCAGTGCAAAATAGTTATTAATATTTTAATGTTTGTATTTCAGAAGTGAAAAATTTCCTACTTAAGTATATTTATAAAATATTTACTTCCCCTCCTTCAAGGTTTTATTAGAAATAACCTAAATTCAATTATAGATTTGAAATGCAAAATTTTACAATATGTAAAGAAATCACAGCCTGATAAAAAAAACTAAACTTTAATATTAATGATTCTAAAATGTTTGTATATTTGCTTTTAAAAGGTTCGGAAAAATAGGTCGGTTGGTTATTTGTGGTTTTATGGTTTCAAGAGTCAGAATTGGTAATACTGCGCCAAGACCCATTGCTATGAAGATAATACCGAAAATTAAATATTATGCTTCCTATAGACCAAAATTTTGATTAAAAAAAGCATTTTATTAAAAGAAGCATTTATAAAAAGACTTAATTAAGACAAAAGTATATGGCTAAAGCAAAATGTTCGTTTATAAAAACAATGATACTTTTATATAAAATGAATAAAGTTAATAGCTCTTAAAAAATCTAGAATATTACGGTGATGTTTCTTCTCCAACCAGTTCATTGAAATCCAATGAGGATGAACTAAAGAAATGCATACGATAAAAATTTAATTTGAAACATTCAATTAAAATATGTAAAACTGTAAGATTAACTTCCCAATCCGTGCACATCTGTTCCCTCTCTCCAAACAACAGATGTTGGAAAGTTTGATGGGTGTGACCAATTCGTAGTCAAGTTAATTTTGCATCAGTCCATTCAAAGGAAGCAAGGTCACATTCCAATGGTCGGCTTGATAAAATGCAGTTTGTTTCGAATTTTTTGATTTCAAGATTCTTGCCAAAATGAAATTAATAACCATTATACATGTTAATTAGATCAATATGAGGACAAAAGACGCCATAAAATATGCTCAGCGTTCTTGGCAGCAATATCAGCAGTTTCATTGCCGCTAATGCAAGCATGATTAGGAATCCACCTGAATAAGATTCCGTACCCCTTCGATATGATATCTCAAACAGCAAATAATATCAATTGCAATAGGATGCGTGCAATTTGCTAAGTTTCAAAGTGTCTCAAAAACACTCCGGATAAATAGGGTACCATATATGAAACTTCGAACAAATATACCAAAACTGTTCTCAGTCATCAATATGTAGTTTCAGGTACTATCATAATTGATATAAAGCTACTTTCTAAATTTGGACACATGTATTTTTGTAACTTGCATAGCAAGAACTAATAGTATAATGCGAAAAAAATCTCTACCATACAACCTCAGGGCCTTTGTAGTGCCTTGTGAATTTTGTAGAATATTTGAGTTGTGATTAAATAGAACTGCTTTGTAGAAAGGAATTAAAATATTTGTACTAACCTTCAAATGTACGTAGCAAAGGGTTATGGATTTTTTCAAAAAAATTATTTCGTTGGCAAAATTTACGATAAAACAATTATTTTATAAGGAATCATAAATGTAAACATAAAAAAAAGAGGATTTCGAAATATTTAAAATACTCGGCAGAGTAATTTGATGTAACTTGCCCTGATTACACTCGCCAATGTCTCAAATAATTTTTGATGGAGAAGGACTTTCAACAATTTAACTCCATTATCTTTTTACATCAGAAGAGTTTTTTGATTACCACAAGCCAATGGTGAAACAACATAAAACCTTCTCCTACGTTAATATCCCGAAGTAGTTCTCTACCTAATGATCTACCGTCGTTCCTGTGCCGGGCAGTTTCTCCTTCCATGAGCTTGCTTTGCCGGAATAATTGGGGACGCTAATGTCAAGATCCTAGAGAGGACGGAAGAATAGATTTTGTACTGCATTGTCTTCCATCTGGCTGATTTTCCTTTCATTTGCGGAATAAAGAAATACATTACAGGGAATCCAATTTAAATAAATGGGATGTTTCTCATGTTTTGATGCACAGCTGCATTATTGTTACTAAAGATTTCCCAAGATACTGTATTTGAAAGAGTCACTTAGAAATTTTATTATATATAAAAGCATGGTTTAGATCTGTTGTAGAATTTTGAAAAATTGTTACAGATTTAAAACTATTATAACGTACCAGCAACAATCTAAGCTGCATACATTTTTTTAGTCAATAAGTGGCGCATATTGTGGAGGCTAAGAAATTAATTATAAAATGTCAAAAATGCGTGTTAATTTAAAAATTGTAATGGAGCCTTTAGAAATTTCAGTTTAATTATAAAAATATAATATAACCGAATACATTCTATTAATTTATTTATGTCTGGACGGTAAGGAAAAAAACTCTTAATTTCTGTAATAATCTCTAATATCGGATATAACTTTCAAATGAATACTTATGTTTGAAATAATAATATTTTATAAAAATATACGATCTATTCAATCTCCTTTTCTTTCTTATCATTTATTATTCACTAAGCAACTTAAGTATTTTAATGCATTATATTATGGTGATTTGTATTAAAAATTCTATTTTCTTTTCATTAAAAAGTAACATAAATTAATATATCTTTGAATAATTTAAATTGCATATAATGTTTGCATTCCATGACAATAAAAAATTGTAAAATAAAAATTTAAAGGAGATCAGAACATTTAGTGTCAACAATAAAAAGGATTGATTCATCCGTCTTAAAATGCAAAATTTATTTTGAATAATAGTTATTAAGTGCACGAAAAGAAATCTTTTTTAATACTGTTATGTTAGCATGAATAAAAACAATAAATCAAGTAATATTTTCTAATGCAAAGTAATTTCTAATGTAAAGTAATATTTTCCAATGTAAAAAGTTTCTTAAAATTTAATAAGAAAGGAATTCACATAAATATAACTGACATCATTGAAAAATATAATTTTCGTATTTTAAATATACATCAAAAAGCGTTTTGTGCAATAATATGTTATGGATTATTGAAATGTTATTAATGTTACAAATGCTATTAATTTTAGTTAAAAATCTAAATATTATTTTAACTTACATTTATTAGTAAATACCTATTATTAAATAAGTAACGGCATGCCAAAGCTAACTCCAAAAAATAATTGCAGAGAAGAGTTGTGACTCTAAGTACAGAAACCTCCTCTATATAGTATAAACTAAATTCGAACCTTAATAATCAAATAAAGCCTGAAATATCTAGCAGAATACTAAATCCTAATATCTAGATATAATTCTTCGCCTGAGCATTATTTTCTATAACTACGATTAACATTTTAAAATCGATGTTAAAACAATCTATTAAAGACTGAAATATTCAACACAATGATATTTTAGTCTTTATTCGGTTATTTTAATATCGATTTTAAATTATTAGTCAGAATTATAGCAAAGACAACTTAGGCACTAGACTCATACTTAATATCGCATTATTTCAGTGTATACACTTAATAGCTAAAACAATGAAATAAATTGTAAAATATATTTAAAGCTACCTTTAAATTTAGATGATAAAAATTAGTTCAAGAACAAATGGTTTTTTTATATTTAAAAAAACATAAAAATATTTTCTGTACAATAATATTCTATAAACTTATCGAGGAAAATGAAATTGTGATTAATTTTTTTTATTAAAAATGATAATAAAGATTATAAATATTTTTGGGGTGAGCTCTAAAAGAAACCAAATATTAAATAGACTATTCTGTATTTTTTTATCAAGTTTAGTTCACTAAGAGAACTTTTAAAAAAACTTTTTAAATTCACAAAAAAATATAGTATACCAGTTTGTCAATATTATCTATTTAAGTACAAAGTGAACCAGTTTCCAAGTCTAGATCTATTTATATGATCAATCAGTCTTACAAAATGATAGAATTTTTATGTTTGAATTCAGATTCTAGTATCTATAAGCAATATGTAATATCAATCAACAATCAATAAAATTATTAAAATTTGATATCAACTAGAACAATTTTTGTTAGCCCCTTCAATTTTTCTTGTCAAACAACAACAAATAATATTAAAAAATCCATTTTTTATATCAATTTCTACTTAGGTTAACAAAGAAAAAAAATTGTAGTTGCTTTTTAAAAATTGATGTTCTCGTGTTTCACTTGAAAACGGAAGGAGAGATGCAGTAGCTTCTAAAGGTATGGATCCCTGAGAACTGGGCTGCGCAAGACAGAAAGCTGGCATCTGGCTTACACACGTCACAACCCATTTTTTACGGGGCTGACTTCCTTCAGGTATTTCATTGGTTTATCCACAGATCGTAATTTAGGTCTGGAACAGAGAAAGATTTAACTCTGACCTCGTACCCGGTGTCCCCCCCTCACACACGGATATTCTTCGGGATGCGTATTCAAACTTCCTACCAACCAGGCTATCCAAGCCTAACGGTTACAGTTACAAAAACTAATTGATCAAAAATTACACCAGCGTTGAATTTTCTATGCTATTTGAGGATTTAGCGCCAATTGAGACAACGCAAAATGGGTGAATTTTTTGCTCCTGTTGGGATAACGCAATACAGATAAAACATTTTAATTTTTCTTTATGATGTTTTATTTTAATTCGAAAACATTTCAAAATGAATCCAAAAAATCGATTAATTAACAATGCTTACTTTTAAATGCATCAAACATTAAGAAAATAAACAGAATCGTTTGAAAAAATCGCCCGAAAACATGTTAAACTTACCTCATTAGTGTAGGCAAAAAAACAAACTGAATTCATTTATTCGTATAAAATAGTTGATAATGCTTCATATATTTTTAAAAATATGTAGTCAATCAAAAATATATTTTTGGAAACTGATTATGCATATTATTAACAACCCAAATTCAATCTCAGATGAAAATATAGTTTGGATTTTAACAGTTGCTGAAGCTTTCTATTTGAGACATTTAGAAATAAATTGGCAATAGTTGAGCAATTCAAACGTTTTCTATTTCTAACATCCTCCTTTTTTTCTTCCTAAAATACACATTTCAATCAAAATCTAATTTCGTGAAGCATTGCATGAAAGTTAAGAATGAAAGAAATGCAAAATTATGTTTTAAAAATGATTTTTTTCCATTGAGGATATATTGAGTGGTTTCTCAAGATGATCTAGCTTCAATATTTTTGGATATCAAATGAAATATTTTAAGTAGCTGGTGCTCTTATCAATATTTAGAGTATGTACTGCAAATGCCTTTGTATGCCCAATTTTTTTTATTTTTGAGTTTATCTATATTTTCTAAAATTTAAATAACATTTATACACAAAATCTTATTACAGTTGTATGATTTAAAAAATAACGAATTACTATGCTTTATTTTGAATAGCAGAAGTTCGAAGGGAAATATCATTCGAATTTTGTTTCATAAAATACTTGCATGGCTAATATACGCAAGTGTTAGTCCCTCAATGAATAACATTTAATACTCTCAAAAATATAGCATTTTTATTGATTAAAAAAATAGGAAATTCTATTTTTTTCTGTAACGCAAATGTTCTAAAATACATTAAAATTTTTATTTGTTCCCACAAATGAAAGTATTTTCATGAATAATATAAGGAAATACATTTATTTATTATACCTCTCAAGATTTTGAATATAATTGTCTGAATGCTTATCATGAATTGTACTAATGTTCTTTTACAAATCTTATAATCCAAATTCAAATAAGAATTGACATTTTTCTAGATATTTATCCTTTCATTTGCTAATTTTCTCTCAAAAGACAAATTGTAACTCTTTTCCTTTTGTTCCATTTTCATTAAAAATATTTTATCAGAAACTTCAAAATTGGTTGGGAATTATTAATAGCTTTAAATGAACAAATGATAAATTATCGTAAAGAAAAGCAGGTTATCGTCCCCGTTTCAATGAACGATTTATTTTTCATGCTCGAAACAATCAGTGATTAACAAAAAATATTTCAAGAGAATGGAGATAAAATCAGAAGATAATGGAATCTATTTGAAATTGAAGTGAAAAAAAAAGCCCACGAAAGAAATGTTTAGCAACATCAACGAATTGAAAGGAGGAAATCTTTCAAACCGAAAACATCTGACGTTAGCTCAATCAAGATTAGCAGCAATTTAGCAGATTTTAATCATTCCCTTATCCTTTTGTGTACTTGAGTACAAGATTCACTTAGAATTAATTACTCTTTTCATCAAGCGTCGCTTATTTTAACCAGCTGAATGAAGGTATCATTTTAATCTCTCTGAAAGGGTATTTATGTTTTATAAGTTTCGAAGCTTTATTTTTATCTTTCCTTAGAAAATAAAAATTTAAATTGGAAGAATATTAAAATTCTAAAGCTTGTTTAATGATGTTACTCTAATGCTAAACAGGTTCGGAAATTAATTAACTGAATAATTTATATTCTTTAAGAAAATTTTCAGGTTTTCGTGAATGTAATATATTTTATTTCGGAAAAAAATCCTATATTATTTGACTTTTATGCGCATCTTCTATGCGACGCAAAATTAAATTAAATAATTTTAAAAAGTATGCATAATATTCTAAATAAACTTTTTCTATATTTTTAAACAAGATATTTTACTAAAATTGTGGTTAATTCTTCTAAAACGAACAGCTATGTAGTATTAATGCCAATTGTTGTGTTCTCGCTTTTGCTGGGGCTATCAGTTAATTTTTTTTCGTAATAAAATCTTAAATCTTTAAATTAAAAAAATTACATGACACTAGGGCTTAAGGAATAGAACACAAATGTTTTGTTTTTTCCCTTCAAAACAACGGTCGCCGTTGTTGCCATACAAAAATTTAAATGTACTAGAATTAAAATTAAGAAGAGGAAAACTTAGACAACGCTACACATTCTCTTCCTAGTGCAAACTATTAGGGCACATCATCCTATAAATGGAATGGAAACTTGATGGTCTTACAATGTGTGTAGCAGGGCTGTGATTGACCGGCGGCCGGAAATGTTCTCCGGTGGTTCAACCAGGGATTCAGGATCTGGATATTCCAAGAGGCTGTTCATTATTGTCTATAATGGTAAAACATGGTTTCAGTCTATCAATTAAAATTCTTTTGACAATTCCCTTAATTTCAATGTCAAAATACTTTGGTTTTCGAAATTTGACAGCATAAGGTCCAAGACAAACTGGTTGGAAAAATGAAGTGGCCCCCGTTATTGTAAGCGAAAACATGCGAACCATTCAAAAAGTGTTTCGAAACGAATACAGTTGTATTGCCATTTGCAGTTTTTGCAGATTTTTACGTGTCATAAATGTATAGATTCTGAGTGTGTGATATTAGGAATTCTGGTGATGAATTCTCCGGACAAACAGAGTAGACTTCCGTAAAGCAGCTCAGCCGAAGAGTATCCTATATCTTCTTTCAGCTCCGATCGAAATCCAAGAAGAACCAAAAGGTAAAGCGCTTACCCTAGATTTGCCTTGTTGTAAGTGACGTATCAAGTCTGCCTTTATAATCCTGTGTTGTCGCTCATTTAATCCCTTCGATCGTGAACGATATGCTGCTTTTCTGGATTTTTGAACACCGAAGTATTTGCTGAAAGATGAGAATAGTTGACTTTCAAATTGACCGCCTCAATCAGATGTTGTAATATGCTGCGCTATTCCAAAACGGGAAAATCCCGTTTTAAGACCTTGCCTTTTGCATCTGTTTCAGATGATTGATCCGTCATATGAAGGGTTTAACCATCTTGAAAACCCACCAGTCATCGTTAGTTAGTGTTTGAAGTCTTGACATGAAGGCACGTATCCAAAAATATCAATATGAACGTTTTGAAAACGTTCAGGTGGAAACTTGAAGTCCATAAGAGCTGACTTTGAATGCCTTTGAACCTTAGACCATTGGAATTCTATGTATTCCCTAATCCATAATTCTGTAATAGTTGTAAATGATATTGTCCTGGAAAGTAGGATTAGTTTGGAATTGTATTATTTCTAAAAAGAGCATCTGCAACATTGTTTTCTTCTCCACTGATAAAACAAATATTCGTGGAAAATTGAGCAATATGATTCGATTCTCTTGCTTTTCCGGTAGATGCTTTGTTTAAATTTGGTTCAAAAAAGAAGGTTTATGATCCATTTGGTATAAGAAGACTGAAAATGGTTCATATCACTAATGGATCACCGAGGATGTGGAAATTTTATGTCAATTTTTTTCCGTAATAAAATTTAAACTCTTTTTAAATGAACGAGCTTGGAGACACGATGACTTAAGCAAAATAACACATAATTTTTTAATCAATCATTGATCAATTTTTTTAAAAGCGATAATCTCCGTTGTTGCTGGGCTAGCAAAGTTGCCCTCTTACAAAAATTAAAATGTAGTGGAATTAAAAATAAGATGAAGAGGACGCTAGAACCTGAATACTCTCGTCTCGTTGTCTCAACACTGGCTATTCAGCCTCTACTGTGCTTGCTGGAGTGGAAGTAACTTATTTTGGATTATACTTGTTGTTATAAATATGAATATTATTCTGATTACGCATAATTAACAGTGATTATTCAAATTAAATTATTGATAATCAATAATTATTTAAGGGGTTATGAATACTAATAGGTAATTTTTTTATATTTTCTAGTTTATTACGTTTACTGTAAAATATTAATTGAAAATTAGCTTTATGTGAAAAAGAAATTATATATTATTAAATAATCGTGTAAAAAACTATTAACCTTTTAAAAATAAATATGTGATGGTAATTAAATCCGAAATTAAAAAGCATATATAGTCGTATATGAACGTTTATGTCAATAGTGTGTATGATATGAAAAATTATATTTTTACTACAATTCTAAAATATATATATATGAATTCCAATCTTTTCATTTCCAAAAAAGGATCCTAGTTTCTAAACTCAACTTTTTACCCTTTCTATTGAAAATTTCCATATGATGTAGAAATAATATCAATGTAGAAATAACGTCGCTTAATTAAATATACACTGAAGTGACAAAAGTCATGGGATGACTGTTAATATCGTGTCTGTCCTCCTTTTGAACGGTGAAGTGCAACAACTCGACGTGTCATGGAGTGCACAAGTCGTTGGAAGTCCTCTGCAGGAATAGTGAGCCATGCTGCTTGAATAGACGTCCATAATTGTGAAAGTGTGAATGGTGCAGGAGTTTGGGCACGAACGGACCTTTCGATGATGTCCCATAAATGCTCGATGGGATACTTATCGGGCTATCTAGGTGGCCAGATCATGCACTGAAATTGTCCGAAATGTTCTTCAAACCAATCGCTAACAGTTCTGACCCGGTGACATGGCGCATTGTCATCCATAAAAATCCCATCGTTGTGTGGGTACATGAAGTACATGAATGGCTGCAGGTGATCTGCAAGCAGCTGAACATAACCATTTCCAGTCAATGATCGGTTCAGTTGCACCAGAGGACCGAGTCCATGGCATGTAAAAACAGCCCACACCATTATGCAGCCACCACCAGCTTGAACAGTGCCTTGCTGATAGTTTGGCTCCATGGCTTCGTGGGGTCTGCGCCACACTCGAACTCTACCATCAGCTCGTAACAACTGAAATCGAGACTCATCTGACCACGCCACGGTTTTCCACTGGTCTAGGGACCAGTCGATATGCTCACGAGCCCAAAAGAGTCGCTGCAGACGATGTCGTGCTGTCAGTAAAGGCACTCGAGTCGGTCTTCTGCTCTCATAGCCCAAGGAAGACAAATTTCGCCGCACAGTCCTATCGGACACGTCCCTCGTACGTCCCACATTGATTCCTGCAGTTATTTGAGGAAGTGTTGCGTGTCTATTAACATTGACCATTCTGCACAGACGTCGGCGGTCTCGATCGTTAAGTGCAGGTGGTCGCCCACTGCGCTGTCCATGATGGGATGGGATGCCTGAAATTTCATACTCTCAGCACACTCTTGATACTGTGGATCTCGGAATGTTGAATTCGCTAACGATATCCGCAAAGGAAATGACCCATGCGTCTAGCTCCAACTAACATTCCACGTTCAAAGTCTGTTAATTCTTGTCGTGCCGCCATAAATCACGAAAAACCTGTTCACATGAATAACTTTAACACAAATGGAAGCTCTGGAAAACGAAATGCGCATTTATACTTTTTCGCTGCGATACTACTGCCATCTGTATATTTGCATATTGCTATTCCATGACTTTTGTCACTTCAGTGTATAATATGAGAAATAAATTGTTCTTATGTGCTGAAAATTATTTTCATTTATTGACTAATTGTATTTATGAGATATTTTGACAGATTGCGCAAGATTACGGCTATGAAAGATTGTATGTATTTTTAAGATTGAATTACCTGATAATTAGAAAAAAATCTATTTATACTGGAAATTTTAAAACAATTAAATGTATTCACTTATTTATAGTGAGGATAGGATATTGTTTAATTTTCTGAAATTAAAATATTATTTTTAATATAGTGATTGTCTGTATTTATTTATTAGTAATAAGAAATTTGAAAGAAAAAAATGCTGAAAGTGCACAAAAAATGATGTTCAGAAACAAGCATCGTAATTTACGATTACAAGGTAGTAATAAATAAAAATAAAGAAAGGTATTTGGAAAATGGTAAGTTATAAAACAATAGATTTAAACTATTCCTGAATTTTATATTAATGCTAATTTTTGTACATAAACAATAATTAGCAGTATACAAGAGAACCTTAGAATGATGGTTTAATCTTGTAATTTCCTCCACCCTATAACAATGTGATTTTTAAAATTTACATAAGATAATTGCTCAGTCAGTGCTTGAATTATTTACTTCATGAAAACCAAGTTCATACTTCAAATAATTTTCTTTTGGGAAAGAACAATTATATTTTTTGTTACACCATAATAGTAATTTGTATGAAAAAAAAAACATTTTATCCAAAAGCAGTAACTAAATAAACTCTTACAAAAATAAGTTACGCTGTATTCACAATTATTCCAAACAAGCGTTATGGTACATGCGCAAGTAAGCCTTACGATGCAGACTGCAATACATCTAAATGTAATGAAAATCGACGGGAAAATGCCTTAACGTTCAGAACATGCAACAGGCGTTTGATGTACTACCACATGAATGTTGTTCGGGTGGCGAAGATAAGTAGCTCAAAGCTATCTTTATAAATCCAAAGAAAAAGTAAAAGCAATTATTTAGTCTATATATTATTACTTCTACTTTTTTTGTACAATCTACCCATCCGAACGAGGCAGTATCGACAGGATTTGTTGTGGCCGACGGCTGTCTTGAACATAATCCATTCACATTACTGACAAATCCTCGAAACTGGAATCCTCTTCGAAGCGCATCTGGTCACATCTGGTCACATCACATCTGGTCGTAATCTCGGACCTTTGGTCTCATCTTCCTGTACATTTAACGAGCAGAATGTCGACACTTTGAGAAACATTCTCAATATTTTCTGTATTCCTCCGAATGTGATTGTCACATCAGAAGAAATGTATAAAAACAATTTCAAACATTAAATTTGGGGGGAGCCTCCAACAACATGTCTGTCAGTATTTTACGACTTTCTAATGCCAATAGAACCGAGTTTAAGTCACTATTTACAACTTTAACGTTTTTTTTTCTTAATTCTGAGACTTTGATATTGTTACAAGCGGGCGATCACCGCGAAAGTGCGCTGAAATAGAGAGCGTTGGCGATAGCTGTCGAAGAGCTTGGCGCCAGCCGGGTTGGTTTGGCGAAAGGAATAGTCTGGTAGTCGCTGGATCTAATCTGTTAGTTACTGTTGACTGCTGGATAGTTTTTTTATCTGAAGTTTTCCTTTATCAAGTCATCCTGTAAATAGCTGTGAATAAGTTCATTTGTGCTGTCCTCAAGTAAAGTCCATTCAAACCGAACCGCTATGATAAAAACTTAACAATATTGTTACAAGTGGGTGAGCGCAGCGGAAGCACGTCGAAGTTGGTGACGTTTGAAGAGGAACTACGCACCAGCCGGGTTGGTTAGTCAAAAGGAATAGTCTGGTAGCCGCTCGGTCGTACATGAAGCTTCGCGTGCTTTTGGGCACGTGCTTCCTCGGCCATATAAGGGACGGGTTACCGTAGCTCCGGCAGTTAGTTTTTTACCTCTTGGAAGAGAAGAATGTCGCTGAACTAACGGATTACTTTTTTTGCTTATTATTAGTGAGCTGTGTTTACGTTTGCTGTTAACGTTGTATTATTGAGTTTGCTGCGATTTACTGTTGCTGTGTTATACGATATCTGTTTTGCAGTCTGTTTTTATTGAGCGTAAGGCTTGCATTTAAGCTGTAATTGGCTGCTGACTGTTGGATTGTGTTTATCTCATTTTTTACTTTATCAAGTCATCCTGTAAATAATTGTAAATAGATGTAAATAAATTTGTTTGTGCTGTCCTCAAGTAAAGTCCATTCATTCCGAACCTGCTACGCTAAAAACGGAACAATATATTAATTTAAACAATCTTAAACAGTGCCGATTCCTGAAGAGATGAATTTATTTTAATGCAATCTTCCAAATCTTTGGAAATATAAGGGACATCTCCTATGTCTTGATATACTTCAGATTATCAATTGATGGTATTTTTATGTGATATTATTGTTGCATATTTTTAAATTACAAATCGTAGAGATAATTCATTATCTTCCAGGAAATAAATTACATTTGATTTTACTTTTAAACTTAGGAATCCTTATTATACTATTTACAAGTGTGTAACTGGTTAAAGGATTCTTCTTTGCCATTAATATAAACTTTATAAAACAATTTTAATTCTTTGTACAATAAATTAAAGGAATAAGGAGGTCTCTTTTCCTTGTAAAAAATAGTTTCTGAAAACCTGTTCGTCTCATGTTTACGTTGCGCGTTTTTACTGAAACTCGAAGAAAAAAAAAGGGGAAAAAGAGGTAAAATGAAAGAACAGTTTAATTTTACTCTAGAGTAAAATTTTTTTGACTAAGAATAATTATTTTTAATGGAATTTGAAAGCCTCGTAACAATCAACAAGTGTTTGTTTGAACTTCTAGTTATTTTGAAATATAAATTAAAAATTGTGTTTAGCCCATTCTTGAGAGGTATAGTTGATATTTAACCTTTCTTAAAAATAAAAAATAATAATAATTTAGAAATAAACGTTTTGGGAATACAAATATGTAGGTAATTGAACAGTAATTCCTTCTTTAAAGGGTGAAGTAAATTTACTGAGATATCATGATTTTTTGAATTACTTTTTTTATTGATTTAGAGTTGATGAATGCATGGGTTAAAAAGGAATTTTTTAAAGAAGAATTTAAATCTTTTGACCATAAAATATTTTAAATATGTTTTGAATTTAATGCACCAGTCAAATTTACAAATAATGGGAGAGAATTCTGATTTTCTAAAAGGAAACCGCTTAACATGTTAATAAATAATCTAAGACTGTTTTTCAAAAATGCTCCTGCTTAGAGATAGGCTGCAGCTTTCACTGCTTTTCTTTCTTCCCGAAAATCAATGGAATTCTTTTCATCGTGACATTTATTCTCGCACAACTAGACAATCATACTATTTTTAAAATTTATTACAAACATATAATTGTATATTTTGAAAAGAAAGATGTATAACAAAACTTTTGAATAGATGAAAAGACTTGCCCATACTATTCTTGTACTAATACTTTTTTCCACCATAGAAAAATACCTTTATCATGCATATGAGGATCCAATAATATCAAATAACTCATCTTTGTATAAACAAAAATTATTTTAGATGATATTTACAAGGGGAATAAAAGTCTAATACCATCAATGTAGGATATTTTAGAAAACTTTCCTTTTCAAATAAGTAATAAGCCCTTGTTGTAATTCACTGTTAAGCAGACTTTTTGAGTAAAGTGAGACAACATGCAAAAGGCACAAACAAAACACTTTCATATTTTGAACAAACATTCGCTGAAAGTGAAATATATGCTATATATTTTTTGAATATTACTTATATTAAAAAGCAGATTGTTGAATCAATTGAAAGTTATTAAAAATGTCGAAGTTGTATCTCTAAAAGGAGCATTTGTCTCATTTGATAAGCAATTATCTTAAAGAAAAGGGAGTAAACGATCTATGATTTTCTTAATGCACGATTTTTCTTAATGCTATTATTTCACCTCAAACTTTTTCTCAATTCAGAAAATTTTCAGTGATTTTTAAATATCTTTTTCATTATCTAAAGTCCATTTAATTCGATTTTGTAAGATTTATATTTTATTAATTCTTCATAATTATAATAATGACTGATTGCTGCTGATGGAGGAAACAATGTATAGTAATTATTTAAGTACAAATTATTTATAAATCCAGAAAAAATAAAACAGAGTGTTAACACAATATTTCAGCAAATGGAAAATCACAGCTCAAAATTCTTTTCTAGAATAGAGAGAGCGAAACAAATGACAAAACAAATTATATGGTTCAGTGAAAATAATACATTTTGTTAGTTGCTTAGGAGGACGTTAAAAGAATATATTTTAATCATTAAGAATTTTCATGGTTTGCTTTCAAATGAAGATAAATGGTTTTAAATTTTCAATGTCCTTTAAATATTTGACTTTTTCAATTCAATCCATTTAATGTTTGAAATTTTTTAAGAAATTGCATACATTATTTGTATATTCTATCCGAATTTAAAAAGGTAACCAGTTACCACAGTAATAATGTAAAAAATATCTGTAAAAATCTCTAAAAGCTTACCAGCAAGGTATTAAATATTTTAAGTGGAACGTCTCTTACCAATCTAATCCCTTACTTCTTTTTGAAAAATGATTTTATAACCACAAAACGATGGCGAAATGTAAGAAAACTGTCTTCTTTTTTATGGTTTCTGAATGACATTTTTGCTTAATGATCTGCCAGTTTTGTTAGTACAGGCCCCCATCTTATTCGCTTGGCCAAAATAATTGACGGAATCTTTCAGGCAAACACGGCACTCATATCGATATCTTAGGAAGAATAATTCGTGCAACTTTTGTATTGTGGTATCTTATTTTTCGTTCTTCCTTTTCTGTCATATTAGAAGTATAAGACAATATTATGGGGAACTCACTTTGCGAAATGTTGCGTTCCGGAGAGGAGGACGATCTTCGGCGATTTTTTTCTACTTTATGTTTCAGAATATCATTATTAAACAGGGAAATATTTCGAAATGATGTCACGATGAAAGAATGTATGCATTTATGCATTTCTTTTTATGTATGAGAGCTGCATTCAAGTACTCTGCTTGATGTCGGTTTATGCACTGAAGAGGTGAGGAAATTGTACCTGCAAAACATTGCCGTTCAGTAATAATAAGATTTCCGACTTGATATAGGTCATATTAACACATTGTAACTAAGTATTTATATATTTTTAGTGCACCCTAATTAAAAGTTAAACCTTAAAATAAACGATTTTGATTATTTTTCATGCATTCCTTAATTACTTTGATTTAGAATACTTTCTCAAATTCATTTTAATAATAAAAAATCATTAGAGCCGATAAGGGTATAAGGGTAAAATTTATTCATCCAAGAATATAATTTGCTATTTTTTTATTTCATTTGGGGGGACTTTCACTTTTTATGATATTAAGATTTCAAGTATTAGCAGACGTTTCATTGCGTGATCAAACCCTGTTCCGGAATGAATGTATTTCGATCTTTTCGGAACTACGGAATGAATACGGTTTGCTAGTTGGGAATCATAGCTAGTATTTTTGCAGAAAATTTCTCTTTCTGTGACAAGAAGGGCATCTTTACACTCTTCCTTTCTTCCTAAACTCTGAAACGAATAGGTTAAGACAAATGAAGGAATGTTCACTCTGAGCAAAAATAAATAATTACACATTTCATTTCTATATTGAAGGGGTCCTGAGGGTCTGCACCTCCCTAGCACCAGCTGCTAAAGGTTGCACTTTATATTCGTATTGATTTAGTTTTACGTTCCTTTATTAAGCACGGCAGAACACATTAGGCGCTTTTTTAAGTCTGTCTATTAATTAAATAAATTTCCAGAAAAAAATTGAATGTTTTCCATTTTGAAATAGAAAGATTTGAGAAATACTAGAAATTTACATTAAATTTTATTCATTCCCTGAAAATCCTTTTAACTATCAAAATGTCAATTTTTGAAAAATAGATGCGGTTCCAAAATTTCTGTAAATAGTGATTCCAAGATTGAGAAAATCTAATTTGAAATTTCAAAAGCTATGCGAAATGTTTATGCTAATCATTCATTAATTATAAAAGGAAACTTAATACTTTCAATGATTTTCAGTTTCTTTTGAATATTATAAAATATTCATTTTAATTTTATATTATAACATTATTGTTTGTTTTTTTGTACTTTGGAAATATCTTAGTGCTTAGTTGAAATACTGTTCCAAATATTTCCGTGGTATTTGCTGTTTTATAAAATTTTCCTAAAAAGTGCAAAAGAGGTTCATCTCCTAAAATAATATAAGTTGCTTACAGTAGAATAAAAAGTGAAATGAAATGGCATAATCAGAGCATTCTAGGTTCCCAAACTAACAATATTATTGCGGAATAACCTTCCTATAAGAGTACGGTGAAAAGTCCAACTACCTAGTAACCCTCCTTTTATTTTGTCAGGAAATGAGGGGGAAAAATCAGAATTCAAGCAACATAATACTTGCAGAAATCAATAGCACATAAGAAGAAAATCAATATTAAACAATCGCAAGAGCTCGAAGTCGATGGAGAGATTTCGCTGTAGATCAATACTCCAAATAGAGAATTTACTCAACTACTCGCTTGAACTCAACTAATTGTAATCGTTTATCATGATTTTATAATTTCTGTGAGAGATAAAATAAATGTTAGTAAAATAAAGTATCTTCACTATTAATCCAAATATTGCCAAAATTCTACTAGTTTCAGAAATTTTCATTTTTTATGTCAAATTCTTCTCAAAATTGCTAAACGTTCAGCAAGGTCTAGAAAACAATGACCCGATATTCATCTAACATCGTTAGAGTTACCTTTAAAACTATCTTCCTTATCATGTTGCGTTGAAAGCTATATTACAAAATTGTAACACTTGTATACATTCCAAAATTTGTAAATTAACTATTCAAAATGTGATCTCAACGATTCTCCTACAAAATATAAATTCAGAATAATTTCTACAATATGTTTTCTGTTTAATTTAATTTTGTACGAATATTGGTATGAAATATTACTTTAGAAATTAATCATGAAATTTGATACTCATGCAGTACATTAAAAATGAATCATACATGCGATATCCATGTATTACATTTGAAATAAATCATTCTTTCGATATCCCTGCATTACATTAGAAATAAATCCTACATTCGATATTCATGCATTGCATGAGAAATAAGTACATCTTCGGTGTGAGCTCTAGTCTTTTTTTTAACAAAATAAAATAAAAATACTAAACATGTAGTAAATTCAAATCATTTTTTCGGTAGATAAATTTTAAGAAATAACTTCCATTTACTAGTCAACATTTTGAAACCTTAACCAGTAATGATAAGAAAAATTTATGCATGCTCCAATAAGAAATTAGGCATTAATTTAAAGATAAACTACTAACTACACTTTTTGTGTCAATTTTTAAGAAACTGAATATATAAACGTATAAGCATAAGTGGACATAGAATAAAGGTGGAAAAATCTTAGTGACCAGATTACATAATAGTATTGAAGGTAACTATCAAGGTGATAGTTGAGTTCTAAGGGCCATCATAGGCCACGGTACAATTCCTCTCGAAGAAGGCCCATTTCATCAGGGTAAGAGGTATCTATTCCACTTCATTATCGGCCATGGTACAATTCCTATCATAGAAAGCCCATTTCATCAGGATAAGAGGTATCCATTCTACACCATCATCGGCCACGGTACAATTCCTCTCGTAGGAGGCCCATTTCATCATGGTAAGAGGTATCCATTCCACACCATTTCTGTACCCAATAAAGTGAAGATAAAATAAGCACCATTCTAGATATTTTATCCTCAATTACCTGTATGATTCGTCTCTTGGTGGGCCCCATGAAATTATATAATTCAATGAATTAATGCATATGTAAATTGTCTCATCTGAATGAGAGAAATAAAATTTTTAGTATATGGTTAATATGTAAAAGATAATTCATTTATCACTCTAAGCAGTTATTGCTTATACACGAGGCACTCATATAACACTTTGCAACTACTCAACTCTCTGTGAATAGTTATAACAAATCTTGATTTTAGAAAGTTTGTAACTGTTGTTTTGATTTGAAATTTAAGTAAATCAAGAATTCAAATTGTGTTTGTGTTTAGAATTCATTTATTAGAAATAGGCATATAGCATTGTTACGAATACTTATGCTTTATTTTTAATACAAAGTCCATGATTTAAGATTAAATTCATGAGCTATAAGAAAAAATTAAGAGTTTTAAAATATGCTTAAACTTCAATATTATAAGTTAGTGTAAAAATGCAGCTGTTGGTGAAACATGCTTTCTAAATAAGCTATTAATATTCTAAAAAAAGAATGAAAATGGGGAGCCTGAAGACTCATTTTAAATTTGCACATTTGCAGTATCTCAACAAAGCCTTCTCTTGTAGCTTTATTCTCTTCAGTGCTTTTGTATCACCTAATTTGCATTCTCGACGGAAAAAAAACAGAAAATAAACTTCTTAGTGCATTAAACCAATTCGAATTTAAGCCTCTCATTTATTATATTTTTACTCTCTTTTGGTGTTTTTTAATACTCACAGAAAATTTGCCCTAGAAAAGATTCTTTCTTTTAGCATCAGACGTTGCTATTTCGAGTGAAAACTTTTGAGATATTTCTAATTTCAATTCTTATAGCAAATAACGCAAAAAGTATTTATTTAATTTCAGTTTAGTTTACTTTTTTTAATGTGTCATTATCAAAAACTTTTATTAATAGCCTAGAAATGAGAAAATGAAAATATATGATGTCTGTTTTAAGTAATATTCTTGGAAAAAATAAGTTTTGAAAATTAGATTGATTATTTCAGTCATTTCATAGGAAAAAAGTTAATTAACATATTCATTATATTGTGGCATCAAATTAATTCATAAAATGTATTGTAAATGCTTAATCCAACACTAAAAAATATATATTAAAGCAAAAAAAGAAACTTATTAAGTAAAATATAATTTTCTTGAAAGAACTCGAGACAGAAGAACAGTGAAGCATGTTATTTTTTTTCTGGCTCGATATATACCATTGTTGGTAATGATGCCTCAAAAATATAATCATACTTTAAGTAACATTTTAGAATGATCAATTAATACACCCACACAGGGAAGTGCCATAATTCAAATCATTTGTGCAGTTAAGTAACAGAGGTATTAAAACTCTTTGATTAGGGCCAAGTCTTGTAGGCAAAAGGCGACAAATGAAATTGCAAACGGTTTTAACATATGAATCAAATTTTTAAAGTAGATAAACGTCGAAAAATGTGTCATGTATTGTCATAAAATGAAATCTATATTCATAAAATCTGAGATTGTTTAGTTGCTTGGTTAAGACGGCTTTGGCTGCACCAAATATAAGCAAACGTAAAAACCATAGAGCAGATCGTAAAATAATATTAAAATTAAAAAAAGCAAAGTTAACAGTACAAAAATGCATAAACTTATCGAGGGAAATTATAAATGTTAAAGTATTTAAAATACTAATGAATGGAAGAAAAAAACGCTTTTGCAAAGAAAACCGAAACAAAGAACAGAAACTAAAAATTGCTAATTACGAGTATAAAAGTTAATAGTTTTTTAAAAATTAAATATATTTTTGTATATTTAACACTCTATGTTTGGTAGGTTTAATAAAGATGACAAAAAGTGCAGACAATACAAGTTCAAATATGGACATCCAGTCAAAATGTGCTTAATATAAAAACACTACATGTTGGACACTTGACGCACTTTCACCAAAAATAAAATGCCTGAAATTAAAGTATTTCCTGTGCGAGACGAGATTATTTTGACTTCAACCTTAGATATGGAAAAGATTTCTCGTCAAATGTAAGGATTCGGATGGCAGTTAATACTTTCTCTCCACTTATTCCACTTAAATGAACTTTCTCTGAATGCGGCAAATTAAAGAAACAATCCACTAGGTTAGACATGTAAATTTATATCCCTAAAAAAGCTTTGTTTAACACATTTCAGTTCGAAGTTTAGATAAACAAAGCCAGGGACGATAGAATAAAAGAAAAAAATTAAGCTATTAAAATTAAGCTATTGAAAAACCAAAATATAGTGTACATTGGACGTCTGATAAGTTTACTTGATAACACACAGAAACGAAAATTTTCCGTCAAGTTCTGTCAACAGTGAAAATTATGAGAAAAACCATAGAAATTATTAATGCAATCACAGTTGGAAAAACTGAATGGTCATGCATTTTTTAAAACAAATATCTGAATTTTTAAATTTACAGTGACTAGCAAGATTCTGAAAACAATACTTGAGAACCTGTGCTATAATTAGCAAAAAACCTCTTTTTATCAAAACGTATTTTATTATAATGCTTTCAATTTTCTCTTGACTTAAAATTTTGCAGTTCAACCAGCCATAAATTCTACCTCACTGCATCTCTTAAGTTTAGACCCGATTCCATCAGAGAAGCATCGTGTAAACTGGTCTCATACACGCTAAATCCGTCTGTGTCAAATGTCCCCCCACTTGTGTTGGGGGACATTTCGAAAGGAGTTGACATCTCAGGTGGCTATATCATCATCTAATCACGGTTCAAAATTATGAGGCTCTTAAAGTGCAAACATCCGCCTTCGATCGGAGGATGTCACTATGCTAATCCAGCATTATCGGGCCGTCATTCTGGAACAATATATACGTTTTTTTTTCTTTTTCGGAGCGATAAGGGAGCAGAATTCGCGTTTATGGATGACAACGCACGTCCCTTCCGGGTAAATATTGTTTTCAATCGGAGGATATCACACATATGGACTGGCCATCATTCTCCCCGGACATGAATCCAGTAGAACATGTGTGGGACATGCTTTGTTGGTAAATTGTAGCCCTGTCAACAATTTCCTATTTGTATACCGGAACTTCGAAAAACATTGCTTCATGAGTGGTGTAGTATTATCCAAGATCAGATTGATAATTTAATATTCATCATGTCTAGACGTTGTACGGACTGTATTGCATTATCTGGGAGACATACTATTTATTAACAATCATACGAACCACGTAATATTGATTTTTGAAAATAGAGATTTTAGTAATTTACTCCAGCTGGCAAAAAATCGTAATTTTTATTAATCATAGGAAACATATAGCATCTTTTTTTCTCTTTAGCTTTTTTTTTGTTTGGCTTATGAATATCCTTAATTTATGGATATGGTTTTGTAATGTCTTGAAATTTTTTGAATAAAATCTTAAAATTCCAAAAGAAACCTTATTTGATATATTTAAATTCTTCCCAATATAAGCTCAGATTTTAAATAAACAATTTTAGTGAACTCTGAATTTTCTGATACTAATATCTTTCAAATATCCAAACGATTTATGAACTTATTAATAAAATAAAATCATGTCTGATTAGAGAACAAAGTTTTTTTTAAATATTAATAACGTCATTTGTCTTTTGTAAGTAATAAGTGAATTTTTGTAAATAATGTAATCACATTTTCCTATATTCACCAGGGACATGGAAATTTTTAACAACAGCCTTTGCGCGACAATTTAATAATTTCCAGGATTATAAAACATTCTTATTAAAAATCAATTCTCGAATGATTTAAAATTCAGCAGAAATATTTTTCCTTTTTTAAATGTAATTGTGCAAATAAATTATATGCTCTCAACAAAATTATGTAATTATTACTACGGAATTGTTTAACAAAAATAAAATTTTTGAAATAGACTTTGCTGAAATGAAACTAACAAGTGAAATCCGACTAACTGAATGAAACTAAACGAGTAGTTTGCTCTTGTGACTAGTGTAGAAATTAATTTAAATATTATAATATTATAAACTGAATTAAAGTTAGCAACAAATAAGAATGATACATAAAATAATTTATGATGCGTTTGTTTCATTTTGTTTTAATGTAATTAGTGTAGGGAGTAAAAGGAATTGAAATTTTGTTTAAAAACCTTTATTAGTTTCAGGCATTTTTAATATGGCTCTGCATTTAATATATTAAAGTTCAAAAAATGAGTTTGGCATACATGGAAAACGATGAAAGAACATCCTTCTCAGTAAGGTTCCTTTTTAAGATTTTAAGTGTTTTACGATTAATTGGAATTGCTTTTTGAGGCTGATTCGAAGTAATGAATTCTTTTGAAAATAGGTATTGAAATAATAATGCCATATAAACCGCATGTAATGATATAACAAAATTTTATGTGCTTAAATGAAATCTAGATGAATTACGTTATGTGTATTTAGTTACTGCAAATTTATTCAGTTATAAAATCCCATTAGAATTTATTATTGTTACAATGAATGGATTCACAGTACCAAAACTTTAGTAAGTTCACCTAATGTTAATTCTTAATTCAGAAATTTTTCTTTGCAGATGTTGAATAACACAAAAATATTTTTTATAAGCACGTCTAATATTTTTGATGAATTATTTAAGTACTTATTATAAGTTTAATTGACAATTTATGTGATTTTTCTCCCCAAAAGCTCGATAAGTTATAAAATTAAATTCCAAGCAATTGCAAAATATATTTTACTTATTTATTCATTTGAATTTTATTCTAATTTTAAAGTATTTAATTAAAATCTTTAAAATTATTAATAATATCTCTCAAGGTGAATAAAAGATGTGTCTTAATTTCGAGAGGTGAGGTTTAAAGTCCCCCTGAAAAATATATAATTCATGGTGAGCAATAGTATTAAATATTGGATTCTACAACTGGCTCACTTTCAATTGCTTTTAGCCTGTTAAAAAAATAGAAATTATGTACAGTGTAGGCAATTGACAAGGGATTACACTTACCGTTTCATTTTGATGAATTTGATATATGATTCCAAAAACAATAGAAATTCTTCTCTTCGGACTTTTAATTTCATCTTTAACAATTTATAAAGTTCTGATAGGAGTGGATAAATCGTTCAAGCATCTTAATTTTTATGTATGTTAAAATACACCCACATTTCTTTATGGAAAAGATTGTAAATTTCAGAAATAACCCTAAGTATCGTATTTATTTTATATAAACATTCAATTGATCAGTTTTGAAACAATGTAAATAATTTTTATTCTGTATAGGTTTTTCTTAAAATCCTTTTATTACGATTCGACGTACTTATCCTAGTCAATTTTAAATCTAAATAATTTCTGCTGAATTTTTGAACTCTACAAAAATGTAATGGGAATAATCCATCATCTTCTTTTCTATATTTTTCTTAAAGTTTAAGAGAATTAGAAGGACATTTTATGTCGTATTTATTTTATTTCAGTTGATTTCTATTTTAATCATATGTTTTTTTATTATAAAATTCATCATAACAACAATTCATAAGTTGGAAAAGATTGCATTCAAAATTTGCCGACTTGTCAGAATATTTTAAACTAATTTTTAAAAGCTTCATTTACCGATACATAAAACTTTTTTACTATGTGCTTGCATGTTTTGCATGATTGCAAAATTTAATGCAATTCTTACCGAGAAAAGGTCTTTTTATTAAAAATATAGTGAAAAAGAGGAAACGAAAGATGCATTTTGAATAATAATGATTTCTTCTTTTTAATATAATTCGTTCGTATACAAACAAGTACAACATTCGTAAGCGATAACTAAATCACCAAAGCGTTTTAAGATTTATTTAGGGTATGTTGAATAAATTATCTACAAGATACTGAAAAGCATAGCAGCTTGCCTGATATTAGTAAATGAAACTTTAATTGCATTTCGGATGCTAAGTAATTAAAGTATTTTAATTATTTACCACTAAGTAATTAGAACGTAACTAAACCACTAAACAAATAATAGTTCCAAAATCGTACCGTCAACTATTTAGTGCTCTAAAATGCATACTCTATTTTTTTGCATTTGTACATATTAACTACGTACCAAGGGTTATTCACAAAAGCCTACATGCCAGACTCATATTAAAATTAGATATTTTATTTTATAATGCTATTAACAATATAGTCTCGTTTAAGGGTTTCAGAGAATTAAAGTGAGAGCTCATAGCATCCACAGCTTTGGAAAAGGTTCAAAACGTTAAGCGAAATTGTGAGAAAATGCTAAACTCATTCCAAGGATTAATTGCAATAAACACTTGGTTATGATGACTTAATTTACTTCGTAAAATTGAAAATTTCAAGCCAAGTGTTAATATTTCTATAGCACGTCAACGACATGCAAGACGCGTGTTGGGACAATACCACAATTGGAGAGCAGACGGTGATGTTTTGTAGAGATAACAGCCATTGAATTACTCAGCACTTTGCAGCTTAATTTTGAAAAAAAAAAAAAAATACTTCACAAATGTTACTTAATTAGTATAGGTTAACTTACATGCACGGTACAGTAATATAATGCAAAATATGTCCTCTTCTACCTTTAATGAGGCCCTGTTCTGGGTTTGGCATGGATTTCATTAAACTAGAGCATAAATATTTGATATCGTCATCACGAAACTAAGCTTTTATAGCATTCTCAATCATTGCTTTCTTTGTTGAGCGGCCTATTTTACTAACACTTCTCTTTACAGTTTTCTACAAATTTTCAATGGGATTTATATCAGGAGAATTACCAGGCTAATTCAAAGCTGTTATTTTCTGTTTTTTGAGAAAATTTCGTTGTTAGCTTAGAAAAGTGGCGTGGAGCAAGATCTTTTTGGAAGATACCTACACCACCAGCGAACATTTGCATCATAGGCACAATTTTACTTTCTATTATAAAAATGTATTGTTTAAATTTCACCATCCCTTCAACTCTTACTAAGTTTCCAGGTCCCCCAGAAGTAAATTAACCCCAAAATATCTGTTTCTGAGGATGAGAGATATTGATCTTTTTTTTGGATTCCACACCTCTTCGTCTGACAAATCTTGGTCTAAAACTTTGCACAAGAAAACACATTTCGTCCTTGAATACACCCTTCTTCCAATCTTATGCAGTTCAGGATTGATATTTCAGGGCCCAGTGCAAATGTTTTTTCTTCATTGCAGTTGGCAATAACTGTTTTCGATAGATTTTCTTGAAAATCACTCAGCTTCAATAAGCCTTCGTAGAGCTGTCGATGAATCTAAGCTTACATCAGTAGCTAATATTTCTCTCTGAAGACATAAACTATTTTTTTAGGATATATTGTACTATTTCAAACAAGAAATTTGTCTGTTCGAGGTGTGGCCTTGCGTTTTCATCCACTTTACTATTTAGTTTTGGAGACACTATCTCAAAATTATTTTAATGTTTAATAAACCTAGAAACTCTAGATTTTCCAACTCCAACTGCTGCAGCAATATCCGTTCACAGACATACAAGTATGCTGACTAAGGATAATATTTGAAGTCCTTTTCTTGGGGTGATATCCATTTTTTAAATGCACGTCAGTAGGGGACTATTCAGAAAAGTGACCCCTTCTTATAGCAACTGAAGGGAAATTTTTCAGCGTGTTATGATCACATGGACAAACAGCTTAGAATAGTCAAGTCAGTCGCGCGTCGTAAGAAAATGCAGTTGAAACCGGTTTGAGGCAGAAACTCCCCGATAAAGGAACAATTTTCTAAAAGAAATATGTTTGTCTCAATTAATTGGCATAGTACTGTATCTGTGAGAAACCAATTTTCATTGAAAAATTTTAGCAGCACATTTACTCTTGTGTTATATTTAGAAATTTACACTAACTAAAATTGAACTAGTTTCGTTCTGCTAATGTACTATAATTTATCGCTATTTACTTATGGAATTTTACACAAAAAAAGATTAGGCTTCATGGCCTGATGCAAAGATCGGAGGGCTCCAAGAGGTTTGAGACTTAATTTCACCAAACAACCGCCATGTAAGCTCTGCATTCAATCTCTCTTATCCAAATGCCCATCCTTTGATGGAGTACAGAAATTTGGAGCGGGTGATGTCAACACAAATTTCAATCTCGTTACTGAATTTCAGATAAAAATTACAAGATTTGATCCAAAACAACCTTAACATTGCTTTAAAATGGAGTATTAATTCTAAAATAAATTAAAGTTTTTCAGAAGTTCAGATCTTCGATGGAATATAAAATATATGCTTTAGCATTATTTTAAAGCCATTTTTTATTTTTAAAAATTAAGTTTAAAATGTGTAGTTAAACTGATTTATTTGTATAGTATATATGTATAGTATATATATTTTTTAAAGATTTTTTTATTGAAATATATTTGCAAATTCCTTTTACAATTAAGATCTGGGATATATAAAATTCATTTGAATCTCACATTGCGATAATATATTTAAAAAAGAACTAAAATTTTTTTTATTTTAAATTTTAGAAACATTTTGTTAGAGTGTAGAAGAAAATTGTGTTACTTTTGGAATTAATTATCAGAAAGCCTTTAGTATCGCACAATAAATAATTGATAAAAATGTGTAACGAAACCGCGACAGTTCGGAAATTATCGATAGCAGTGAATGGAAAAAGGTGATAATGGAATATATATATATATGTATCATAGTTCTATAGATGTATGGTTGAAAAGTGAAAAAGTTTGGAATTTTCCTATGGGAGAGTACGATTTGTACAATGGCATTCCAATGAAAAAACGTGTCTGTGCAAACAGGTATAAAACCGTACGTGTGAGAAATTTTTCCCGTATTACTTTCACTAAGACTCTTTTAAAGATTACTTTGAAAATGTCGATTCAGGAAAGGGAATCAGAGGTATATCATAAGAAAGCTATTCCGTATTTATATATGAAAGATATATCGTAGATTTCAAGGATATTAATTCCTTCCTTGAGACTGATCGTGATAATCGTGTAATCTCATTTTCTTTTATAGCACGTGGTAAATAAAAATTATATTTGGATCTGGATATAAGAGAAAATTTCGGAAAACATGGGCTAAGTTGAGATAAAAATATTAAACATTTGGAATATAATGTGAATGAAGAGGTATAATTATATCTATGTCTTTTATAATAAGCCAACTGACAAATTTATTTCCCAGATGGTAACTTTTAATTGCTGTGAATCAATATTTTGCTTTATAAGCTAACAAATTTAATACATTTGTTTCCTGTGATTTTAGGAATGGGAAATTCCTTTGATTTCATTAAAATGTTTGATATATAACCGGAACATGTACCAGTTCCTTCCTTACATACTGAAACATATACCAATTACCGTTTATTAGAAAATTTGCAATTCCTCTCCGGAAACTAGTAATTTAATAAAGTAACTGAAATTAAACGGCTGTGTCTGGATTAAATTTAATAATTTACTGAGCTCCTTCTGATCTTTTAATTGGTTCAAAATTATTATAGGGTTGAAGTGTGATATCTAATGTATCCTGTATCCCTACTGCGGGTGACAGGGAACAAATTTCAGTGCTCATTTAACAAATGCCATAAACTTGAATTGCTGTGAGTACAAACGTTGCACGATATATTAGTATACTACAGCGCTCACTTCCAAATTATGAAGCTTAATAAGCACATGTGGATATAAATTGCAAACGGTGGAAAATTGAATATAAATGAAAAGTGAATAAATTGAATAATAGTTGCTATTACAATTGCAAAATGTTCAGTTAATAAAAATAGCGAATCTTTATATACTATATTCCACAGATTATTAAAAACTGATGTTAGTTTATTCTATAGATGCAAGGTATGCTTAAGTATAATATATACAAACTATAATCGAGAAATCGTTGATACGCAAGAGCTCTACACATTTGTTTGAAGCAGTGGAAACATTTGTCATTGATATGTCTTTCTTAGCTTTTAACTCGCTATATAACTGAATATTTCCCTATTTTAAATTAGATAATATGAATATAAAACTAAAATAAAGAATTAATTATTTTTAAATAGGAAATAGCAAATAAAATTCCTTGTTGTTTCCAGCAGCAGATCTTTCTGATAAATCTACTGAAATGCAAAATTTTTGCATATTTAAGGGGAAATTTCCGTAGATTAATGAAAAAAAATTAATATACTATATATATTGAAAGAGAACTAATATAGTCACTAGCTTAAGCAAACTTGATGTTGCAGATATTCTTAAATCTTCTATTGTATATCGGTTATTAATCATGGCTAAATTAATTTTGTGAATATTTATTCCCATTTGTATTATTAAATCAAATACTTTAACAAAAAGATTTTAATCTTATTTATTAATAACCTTTATTATAAACACAAAAGCATGAAAAACAGTTTATTTACTCTCTTTACTTAGAGTTTCAAGAAATTTTGTTTATTCTCAAAGCAAGAAAAATCTTTAAAAATTAAAAAAAAAATTTTTTTTAATTAAAAAAAATAGTACTAAAACTATATTATTATTTAGTACTTAAGAAGTGAGATAGACAAGTGGAATAAAATAACTTTCATTGTCCAGTTAATGTCTCGGAAATAAGTTTTATTGTCCAGATTATTTGTTCTTTATCACATTCTTTTTTGGGTTTTTTATTTGATTTAACAAATTTGGAAGTTGTTACACTATCAAGATAGTTAAGAGTATAAAAAAATAACATGTTGGTCTTGCCTTTATAATTTTTTTCTTTTTTCAAAAGAAGCGTATTTTTTTCCTTTTCAGGTAATTACAAAATCTATAGTTCTTTTGGAACCAATAAATGATCGTTCAGAGTTTTAGATTTCAGTGTTCATATTGCCGTTTATTATAAGAGAAATTTCAACTGATACTTCAAAAGAAGACACAATGAGAGAAACATATAATTATTAAGAAATAAGAAAACTTTTTGTGATATTCGAAACCGAATCTACAAAAACTAATCTTCATGGGACAGAGTACACAACATTTCAATTAAGAAAACTTATCCATGAACATGAATATTTATTTATTTTTAACAATACGTAGTACATATTATCTACGTGGAAAAGTTCCTGTAAAAATGGATTTTGCTACTTGAATGTTTTTATGGATTCGTTTGGTTAAAGTTCGCAAAAATCGATAGAAACTCCATACTTCGAAACTATTTCTTCGACCGACCGTCATTATATAGGGAAGAAAATTTCTCTCGCCAGATTTTATGTACGGTAAAGTCGTATCCTCAACATTAATACAGTCAGTTCTCAAATTTGTGATATTTCAGATTTGAAAATGAGCAATGTTCAGATATTTTTATAACTTGTTTTAAGAGCTATCATTCTTCTTGAAAGGAATCTGGACTTCTTATAACTAATCCTAATAATATATGAATTCCAAAATGTTTGATAAATAAAGAATTAGACAAAGGGCTTTTATTTGTTTTATAAAATAAATGGAACTAAAAAAATTTGTATAGTAATTTTCCTGAATAACAATGTTGAAATTAAAATGATATAAGTATATTTTAAAATACCAGCAGGAGTGGTTTCTCCTAAACTTTTGCATATATTCCTATTTCACCTCAAAGAACGTCTTGCATGACAAAAGTATACGGTAATTACGATATGTCAACATTTCGGGTCAATTTAGTTGGGTATATATTGCGATCATTCACAAGTTTATTGGCGGTCAATTCTTGCATGTGTTAAATAGTAACCAAGAATCGAATTCCAGTTTCCCAACTGATTGAAAGAAGAATATGACAAAGAACTTCAGTAGTAATCTCAAAATCACACACGAAATCTGATATAGTTAATTCATTTCACTTTTGAGATACCGCAGTTGCAAGTTTCTAAAAATATATTTCGATATATGGTCAACCTCTCGCTAGAATGGGCTCAAAATCTGTAGGATTCTATAATATAAATGTTAAATTGGCATACGAATTGTATCCATTTAGCTCAGTTCGTTTTTTACTGATTGGATTAAATTATAGAGCCAGGCTGATAAACTTCCTTTGAAAGAAATTTGTTCGAAATTTATGAATCGGGTGTGCACATGTAAATCAAATTTAATCAACTAAACTCAAAGTGGTATTGTTGTAGTTTTGTCGCTGACAGACATAGTGCACAAATGTGTTTTTTAAACTAAAGGGTGCCTAAATCCATCAAAAAATCCATTTCGAATTTTTTTAACGATTTCACTATTCTCTTTTTCACTTGATACTCAACTTGATACTAATTTTAAAACTTCTTAAGCAGATAACTTTTTTCTTGTTACACCATTTTATTTTACAGAATCATAAAAAATGAATTTTCCATGAAATACTGCGTTTAACATAGATTTTAAAAACATATTAAACAGACAGAGGAGACTCTTCTAACAACTTTTCGCTTGCATATGCAATGTTTTATAGAAAAAAAACATTACAATATAACGATTTTTTTTTCATTTCGACCATTGCATTTAATGAATTGTTATCAGCTGCTTAAATATCAACTTTTATCATCTGATGAATCATTTATCTATATGGAACGATCAAGGTTTTACAAATATACCACTATTTATCATAAAATTATCAACATATACAATAGTGATATGCTTTTTTTTTAGTGTTTAATATTTTTGAGTGCTTGCAATAGTTTTACCAGAAAGAAGTAAGTTTTTTCAGTTTCTAGCTTAGATTTAAGTATTTTTGCCATGCTAAATTTATGATTTTTTTGACTTTTTTTAAACTACTGAATCAATTCAAATGGCAATCATGTTTAATTTCTGCTTACATACTATTTTCCTATCACCACTCTTCAGATGTATGATATTTATATTCCCTTGGTCCTGGTATGAATTTTTGCTTGCATCAATATAGGAGCTAATTGCAAGCTATTTGAAGCACTTTCACATTCCCTCACGCCCAGTGAGTTTTGTATTTGATTCTTAATTACATATTAATGAACTAATTTCCTTTTCTTAGTATAAAGGTCATATCATAGCTCTATCTTTATTGAAGCTACGAAGACAAGTTCAGATTTTTATAGCCTATGAAAACTAATAAAAAATGTTCTATCATATAATTCATATGCAGCTTTTTAAGAAAACCTATAAAAATTTTGAAAATATATCTACATTGCTTAATTAATTGATTGATTTGATTTTCCTCATATTAATTCAGTTATAAAATGATATTATAGGAATTACAACTATGATTTACTGACGATTTTTGTTTTACTATAAATTATAAATTTATTCCATATCTAACAACTAGGGCTTGAAGGGTTTTCAGACCCGGTTTTAAAAGACCAGTTTTATAAAGTAAATTTGTCAGATTTTAAAACTTATTTTCCTGAACGCCTGAATGTTCCTCTACTTTAAAGAAACAAGTATTTTGAACAGCTGAAGTCTTAGGGAAACGTTATGCTAATTTATTAATAAGTGAAGGTATATTTGAATTTTTGTTAAATGAACTAAAATTTTTCAACACTGAAATAAATTTGAATTTATTATAAACGTTAGAAGAATGAACTCAAAAAAGAAAACAAGTAGAATTAGCAACTATTTTCCTGCATTTGCAAAATCAAAACGTTTCTAATTCAACGAGGAAATCTAGTCTACATTCTTCAGCTTCAAAAACCGAAATTATTAAATTATCTGGAAATATATTCTCTAGAATATTTCCAAATTCTTATGCAGTAACCAATTCTGTTGAAGAGAGAATCGAAGAAATTACTTAACAGAGTAATCCTTTATTAAAAGAAGCAATGGAAAAATCAATTCATAAGTTTCTAGAAGACTCTAATGAAGAACTACAATTCCAAAGATTCTGAAAGCTCAGTTTCAAACCAAGCTGAGTAGCTAGTGAACGAGTACTTTCAATTTCAGGCAATATTGTGTTCAAAATAAGAGCATAACTTATCCACTGTTCAATGGATATTTTATATTTTTTCAAAATCTTATTTTCTAAGGAGAAATTAACCTTTCTTAAAATAATGTAAATACTGTTTGAAAGTTTTATTTGAGTATTCATTATTTTGTCTTAGTATTATGCATGTATTTGTAATCCTTTAATTTTTAAAAATATTTTTATATATAATTTGACTGATATTAATATTGATTTCATTTTTTTTATTTACATAAATTTAATAAAATATTTTTCCCTCTTCTATTTTTGACGACAAATTGAAAAACGACTGAAACCAGTTTTCAAAATAGTTGGTCTTTGTATAAATTCTACTATAGGCGCTTTTTCACAATGAATAACTTCTTTTTCTGCTTCAAGATATGGTATGCTACTATTTTGTACCCTTATTCTTTTATCTTTTATTACTGTTCATTACAATTTTTAAAAAAGCACATTTTATAAAACGTAAATTTACTTGGAACCATTTGCCATAGATAATAACTAACTCAATTTAATAATTCGTTTTGTGGAATTGTTTTATGTCTTGTTATGCCTTTGTAGTGTAATACATAATGTAGTACTGAGATTTCAAATAAGCTATCATTCATCTTCTTTTCATATAAATAAAGTCTGGGCTTTCTTGTAAAGATAGGATTGGTTCGTGGATAAATAGCGAATTAAAATTTGGAAGTAAAATTACTAATTAATTGGCAGATAAAAGGGTTTTATGTAACACACCAGACATACTGAAACATATACTAAATAAAAATTATAAGGAGTTATTTTTAAATGTATAAACTGCGTTAAAACCTTTCTTGACATTGCCAGTTTATAATAAACCCTCAGCCCTCTTTCTGCAAATTAAAATTATCAAAGAATTCATTCAAGAATATGCTCAGAACGTTGAAATGCACTTGCACAAAAGCATCGAAAAAGAAATTGCAAATAATTCTAACTTTTCTGAAGCAATTAATAGCAGAAACCAAATCACGCATTAAATAAGCATGCAATAGTAATATATGTAAGTATATGTATTTTTTTTGCTTGCAAAAAATTTAAGGCCCCAAATGCTTTTTTGTGTGTGTTGGGGCCACTTCAAAGAGAAGGCTGGCTCTAACTATCTGAAGACATCATGCGGAAACATTTCACTGCGTATAAACTGATTAAGTGGGAAAAAAGAAACAAAAAAGTGAATGAAATAGAATGTTCTTTTACGCTGAAATAAATGAAAAGAAGAAAATACTGACAACATGAATGTATTCATTTCTAAATGACTGAGTTTTAAGTAATGTATTTAAACATCTGTATTTTTTGATAAATAAGAGAAAAACTATTTTAGATTCCAACAAAAATCAATCCTTTTCGATTATTTTCTTTTCATTGAATTTTTAGAATCACTAAATTTAAGCCATCAGTCTTTAGTATAATTTTAGCCGAATAAAACACAAATCATACTTTTTATGGTGTGCAACGGGAAAGAAATTATTCCTTTTTATTAATAATTAATAAATGCTCAGTTCATTTTTCATTAAAATTTAATACAAACTTCAATAATTTATAGATAAAATGATTTGAAGAGTATTTTCAGTAAAAATAATTGCAAATAATTTCAGAAAATTTTCAAAAATATTTTGATAAATATTTTTAAGTATTCTAGAGTTTAGTAATTTCCAGAAAGTCACATCTTTACATGTGTGCGGTCTCCGCTTAAGTTTAACTCGATATTTCTCGTAATAGGAAATGAATAATTCATGCTGGCGGCTTAAGCTAGTTAACATGGACGGTCTACACTAGATTCTAAAACATATTTGGAATGACAATGGAACCAATAATCCATTTATTTTCATATAAAATGGATTCTGAAACTAAGGTGAAAACAGCTGTTCAAACGAGATATGTATTTTAATTGCAACTTCCGCAATGGCATGGTGTAACTTCTGATATTCAGTTTAAGTGAATAAGAATATCATTCCAGCTTGTTTTATAAATTTAAAAGAAAATAAAAGAAATCTAAAATGCCAATTTATAATATGACAATATCATTTTTATAGAATCTCCTTATACATTTGAATTGTTGAGAAATTAATTTTATAATTGAGTAAAAAATAATAGAAGCATTTATTATTGTTTTGCAGAAGTTAGTAAAACTTGTTTATTAGAATTTACAATATTTTTTTCATAAATAAAGGATTTCTGTTAACACAAGATATTGTATGATTTCTTCACAACTTTATTCAATATTCTGAATGCGTCATAATAATTTAACGATCCTGTGAAATCATTTGTTGAGTATCATTTTGGGCTATTAGGAATCTATATTTAAATCTTATTTTCTTTTTAAAACGAAATGTTAAATGAAATAACTTTTTTTAAGTCTGCCTTCAAACATACAATCCGGATCTTTTACGTTACTGCAGTACGCAACAAACGCGCTTATTTGAAATTCTACGAGAGTTTAAATTATCCTTTCCTGTTAAATAATAGATTTAAAAAAATGTCCTAATATGAGAGATGAACTTTGACGGGACTTTAAAAAATAGATGTGTGAGAAACAAAAAATATTTTACCCTTAAAGTTATATAAAGACCTAGTTAGTTTTCTGCAAAGGTTAGACATGGGCCAATTTTCGGATCTCCTCTTGAGCAGACATTTCCGGCAGTGACGACAAATAGACCCTGATGTTTTTAAGATTCTTTCTTTAAGCGTATTCATGTTAACCTCTTAAAGAAAGAATGGGGAGAAATCAAAATCATTCACTGTCTAATATCCTGTTGGGCCAAGTCCTTCTCCGCTTCTGTCAAATGTCCTGATTCACTCTCCAAAATAACAATTTAAACAACCTAGTGACAAGTTCTTTACTTGGGATTCCAGTATTACCCGTATCTGTTGATAACCTGATCAGCTGGAATTTTTAAATTTTTTAGTGAATAATTTAATTTTCTGATTTCCTTCTATTGCTGAAAGCTACTGAATAGAGATTCGAAGGTAAGTGAATATGAAGTATACAACACGAATAAAATTGTGAAATTAAAAATTCTCAAAAGTTGACGCTAAGTGCACTTGACATTTACATTCATGACAGACTTATAATGCCATGAACTATTATCCGTTGAAAAGGTCCATGCGCATAATAAGGCAAAATAACAAGATTTCATAGCTGAAAAACTTGACGGAATCAGAGCATGAAGTAATACCTGGGCGATTGGATTTAAGTTAAGCATCACTAGTTTTCTCGAGGAAGACCTGGCCACTTAAAACGAAGAAATTAAAATATAAAATACCTTATACTTCATGTTAAAACTGACCAAGAGGATAAAAAGGAGATTTAAATCACTGAATATGGATATAGTTTTTACTTATTCCTCATCCCCTAATAAGGAAAATAAATATATTTCAGATATAATTTTCTGAGAATACTAAACAGAAGAATTTTTTTAACCTTTTAACTAAAAAAAAAGGTAGCTTGAAAAGAATTCATTTTTTAAATATATAGAGATTTTTTTGCAAATAATTTCTAGTTCGATAACGATTACAGTGACACTTTGGGAAAAAAATATATTAGGATAGTTTATAATCCGTCGCTGATTATGAAAATCAAAACAAAAAAGTTGAAAACATTTTAATTCTTGGTTTAGACCAATAATTTATGAGAATTTTAATTTTCTCTGCCTAGATCAATTTCAATAAGAAATAACGAACATTAGAATTTTTGGAAGTTTTGGAATTCTCCAATATATATATATTGAAATAGTAACCACATACCCATTGTTCGATATGATGCACTTAAAATGCTTAATCATTTTCTAAAAAAATTAGAGCTGTTAATGATATGAAAGTTAAAGTAAATCTTCGAGAAAATGGCGTTAGAAAACGATCTTTTAATTCAGCAATTTTCATGGTAAATGATGCGCATAATGGTACAGAAAAAGGCGGTTAACTTTGGATTCTTAATTGAATTTCTATGTTTATTTTCCTTTCCTCTGCTCTTACGAAAGACTTCATTTTAACATACAGACAGCATTATTATTTTTATCACTTTAATTTAGCAGTGAATTAGATAATTATTTAAAAAATAAGACTGATATTTATTATGTATGAGAATTTCACCGCTTTTATTTCGCATTATTTTCATTTAGTATATATATATATATATATAACTTGATTTGACACTGTATTGAATTCTAAGTTTAATATATTCACTTTTTTTTTGTACTTTAAATATTTATTCACGCTTCTTATAAATTGAAAATCGTTACGAATAATAGAAGATTATTTTTAAAGAGTTAGTAATTAATTTATATAATAACTACCCGCCTTTGGCGACCAGCCGGTTCGTCAGTATAAATGCTCGCTAAAATTTTCCTTCATTACTTTATTTTCTACAAACTCTTTTTTCCCTTTATTTTTTTATTCCCTGCCCAGACTTTATTTTGAGCAGGCATAAATTAAATATCTATACAGACTAAACACTAAGGAAATAAAAAGAATCGTTTAATACATAAATCTTTCCAAAAATAACATAAACATATTAAAAGCTCTTCATGCCGTATTTATATATAAAAAAGAATTTTTATCTTTAAGAAAAATAAAAAAAAACTTTATATAAGAGTACAATCAATAGATTCAGTAAAAAATGAAACGCTATCAAATGATGAACAAAGTGATATAAATGTCCGTTTGGAAGAATGTTTTTAATCAATATAATCAGCTGCATAAAAGCAACTATTTTCTTTCTTTTTTAGACTTCCTGTTTTCTACAAATGAAAACCAACTGACTTCGCGTATTTCTTTGTAAACAAATCATAATTTATTACTTCATGCTATCTTACTCAGTGTGGGGGAAAAGAAATGAAAATTTTTGGCGTGAAAGTAAGAAAAGTGTCGTTTTAACTATTTTCCTCACAGTTTTTTCATTTTCTCTCCCCATAAGAACCATCCTCGCGTCTTAACGAAAATACTAAAAAAAATTAGCCGAATCGGGCGAGCCGTTCTCCAGTTTTGCGCTTAGCAACGCATTTTGCGATCCATTTTTATTATATTAGATTTAATGACATTTTTGAGAACCAAATAAATTATTTTACTAGTTGTTATTTCTTTGATAAAAACAAAATTAAAATGTTATATCCATTTCATAAAATTTATTCATTCATAATTTACTGAATAGAGAAACATCAAAATATTTTTATTAACTTTTGTTAAATTTCTTATATTATAAAATTGTTAAATGTTTTGTTATGTTATGCTCAGAGAGGCATTTTTATCAGCCTAGAAAAAAACAAAAAAATCATTATTATTACATTTGAGTAATGCAGTACGTTTTGAGTCATTCTAATATTTTTTCCCAATAAAAACTAACAATATTTTTTTAATTCGATTATATACCATAGCATAAATATTCCGAGTGGCAATACGATCTAGTTGCCGAATAAAAATAATAATGAGACGTTATTTTACGCTAGTTTTATTGAAAATATTTATTTTCTTTTTAATACTCTCTTAGAATTTATTTTACATTTGTCGAATTAAATAATTTTCTAGGTAAATATATACGTAAACATCATGTTACATCAAGTTATTTATGTTTGATTTCATCATCATCAAACATAAATTCATTTCTAATATGAGTGATTTGACCTAATTTCCATGTATATATTTTGAATTCACTGATGAGACACGGTACTTATTATTAAGACTCTTCATTGAAAAGACACGAGATATATGCCTCGAGAGATATGAATTGGGTTTTTCAAGAAGGCATTTTTAAAAATCAAACAATTTTTTAAAGCTCAGTGAATATATTCAAAATCTGGTTACAGTACATTTATTATTTAACAAGCCGCCGTTGGCGACCAGCTAGTTCAGTAGTATTAATATTATTTAAATTATTCAGTTAATACAATATGCAATTTTTTCTTTTAGTATGTTAGTCAGCAAAATATTTGTAAGCCTCAAATTATCATAATCGTGTCATCCACTTATGCTATTAGGTAGACCTTACGCCGTTCTGTTCATCGTACCGTACATCTCTCTCTAATTCTCAATTAGGACCCATAAAATTCAATTTCAAATTAAAGTTGAAATGATGAAACTACAATTAATATAAAACATTTTTATTGAATCTATTCATTTTTTTAAACATGGGGATTGAAGCCGAGTCATTAGGCATTGAAGTCTTCGATTCACTATAGCATTATTTTATAATTTATAATTTCGAAATGAATTATTCAATAAAAATTTTACATATTCAATGAAAAATTCAGATTTCAGTTTTATTTTTAAAAGGATATTAATGCTGTAAATAATATTTTTTCTTCGGTTCATAAATATATATTTAAAATTTATGAATTTTAAATTTTAGTGTTTTTTGGGGTTGGTCCTAAGGAATATTATTCTGCACAATATACATGAAACTTTTCTTTAAATAAAATAATAAACGCTTCTATCTTCTGCATTTAAATATGACCGATTTATCATATACTGAATATTACAATTATAGAAATGCCGACATTTTCATATCTAGGCCAATCAATCTGTTGAAATTCAGAAAGATGACTTACTTTTTTGATATAGTGATCTTAAATAACCTGTGTTTAGTAGAAAAATAATGCTTTAATGATAATTTAGTTGATAAGAGTGTACGTCTTTTTATTTAAAATGTCAGCGTCTTAAAAATAGCTTGCTAAATAAGATTTACAGGACGAAGGATATATGTAAAATTTTAAAAGTCGTAATTCATCAGCATTTATTGACTCAATTTATATAAAATATAATCATTCATTTCATTTAGACCAATAAGCAGATTTATGTCTGTTACTAAAAGTTTATAAATTAGCTGTTCTTCTCTGTTTATATTAGGTATCTTGTATATAATAAACCATATTTGTTTCAAATAAAACCACTTAATTGAATTAGCAATATAAGTACAAATACAACAAAAGACAATACAAAAGATAATAAAAAAAACAAAAGTTAATACAAAAAGCATTCTTGCATTTACTTTTCAAAAAACATTAATTTTTACAATTATTTCTTTGCGTATAAACACGTGTTGCAAATAAAAAATTTCTAGATTTGCAATAATATTTAACTTTTTTTAAATTTAAACTTTTATCAATATGATGGCAACGTGTTAATAAAAGAATTATTCTTATTAACTTGCAATCTGCTGTTGCAGATTAAATTTTTTTTTTGAGCAAACTAAATTGTTGAAATTCTGATTAATTTTTTTAAAAAAATTAATTAAAAACATAAATTTAATACGTTGGTTAAAACATAAAGATAATTGAAAAGAGCATTTTTTAAATTTCCATTTGATGTAAAAATTAGTTTTATGCTGTGTCATTTTCGGAAGATATATCGGGAATACTCCAAAAATTTGCTTTATTATTAATTAATTAAAACTCCGATTAAAATTTTATAAAATACTTACGTGATGCATTGCCGGTCTCTAAGATATACACATGCCAAATATGGTTGATCTAATTAGAATGGTCTGGCCCGTAGAGTTCCAACACACTCATGCACACACACATTGAGTATATGCACATTATTATAAGTAAAGATAGATAAGTTTTAGCAATATTTGAACAATAATCTTGATTTTAGTTGTAGCCGTTCTCCCTAAAAAATTTAATTTTTAAAGCTAATTCCTGTTATTTATATATTTTTTTTAATATTAATTTTAACCTCTGCTCATTTTTAAATTTGAAAAGTATTCCATATTAACTAAAATAAAACCTTTTTTTCAACTTCAATCAAAGTAGAAATTATGAGTTAAATATAAACAATAAAACTAAATCATTATTCGCTTTAATCTGGAATGAGCTATTATGAAAAACCAAGAAAAATTTCCAAATATTTCTATTTTCTTTTCTAAGATTCTCAATACTTTGCTAATGGTCAATTTATTGCTAATAGTAATACGGTAGCAACATGATAAATTTGCTGGGACAAAATGAAGAAGAAAGTTAATTTGTGATCATACAACCTTTCATTATAATGAAATGTTATTGATGACCAAAAAAACCATATTTAATGAAATTACATAAAACTTTTATTATTTTCATAACATAGATGAGGAAATCCGCTCCGTTCAATGGTGGCGGGGTGGTAGGCTGTACACAACAACAACATAGATTTTGCATCTCCACAAGTTCAATCAATCAGTGAAACAGTTCTATTCATATAAGTCTCGGATTCGGAACCGGGGGATTTCAAGTTCGAGATCCGACACAGTCCTTTTCGAACCGTCGGGTAAGTGGGTTTGGAGCACATTAATTCCGTCGGGATCGAACGTCCTCTCACTGGCTTGGTGTGGAATTCCCAGAAGGGGGTAGAGTTTAGATGTCATCATCCTATATATATATATATATATATATATATATATATATATATATATAACGGACATAGATATAATTAACAATAAATAAAATTCTATGCTTTTAAGAAAAAACAATATATCACGATACCTTCAATTAAATAATTTAGAATCAAAATAGCTTTACGCTAAAAAACAATTACTAATTTTTAATAAATTAGTAATTATTTAGCTATCAATTAATAATTGCATTCCATACAGGAATGGGAATGGAAGCCATTTTTCATCTCAAGCATAATTGTAATCGAAAGTGTAATATACTCGTCAATCTTCTCACACAATTTAGCAAAAAAAAGAATCATAAATTATCACAATTCCTGTGTTAATGACTTTATAAAAAATAGTTGATAAACAGTTGTTAGTAAAATATAGCAAGAAAAGGGCTATTTTCATTTTAAAAAAGGGTAGAAATCTTTAAACAACTTTAATCCAGAAGATAATTTGGTATTTAAAAAAAACTGAAATTTCCTCAAAAAATACTCTTTAAAGAAACGTAAATAAACTTATGGTATAATATTTTTAAATATAATTTACATTTCTGTTTCTACATAACGGATTGAGTCGATATATCTAAGCAAATTGAAAATTTGTTTAATTTATACAGTCAAATGAAAAAGAAAAAATGCACAAGAAGCATAGTATTAATACATTTAAAAAAATTCAATTATTTTTTGAAACAAAGACAATAATTTAAATATTTACATGCTGAAAGAAAAAAAATTATCATTTCCTTGACAAAAAAGTCTTAATTTCGAGTTCTATGACTCATGTATTTTATATTTATCACCAAACAATACTTTTTGTTTAATTTTGATATCAACATTTAAAATATTGTTTATTCCATTCAATGACTATTGAAATTGCAAAATATTGTTTGCATCCTTTAACGAATTAACTAAGTTAAGTCTGTTAACTTTGCATCAACCCATGGCAGAGTTAAAGAAGGGAAACCTATGACAGAGTTAAAGTGTTCTAGAAAATGCTATTAATAAGGGAATTTTAATTTGCTAATAATTAACTCAATTTTGGAATAAACATTCTTGCATCCAATGGATATATATGTAACTGAACTGCATGGCTTGTTTAACAAAACCTATTAATTTGGAGTAAGGATAATTAGTTGAGAATAGTGTATAATTGTAAAGTTGCTACCGTTCATAATTTACCAACCAAGAAATGACCATGAGTAAATATTCGCGTACATGTCACAGAAATTTCATTAATCAAAATGTATTTTTATTAAGTTAAATTTAAATAAATAACCTATAAGTGATTTTGAGATCTCACAACGAAATTACTTTAAAATTCGGTCCAAAAAGTGAAGCTCCAACTTTATAAAACCTACTTTTCTTCAAAAAAATTATCAGAAGTGTGAGTAAGTCAAAAAGTATCAAATATGAATTTTAAACTATTCATCAGAATTCGCATGGAATCCGGATTTTTATAAAACATAATTCATACTGATATTTGTATTGAGTTGGGTATAATATGAGTAATTTATTTATAAAATTCAATTAAACAAACCAAGAATCTATCCTTTATTTTAAACTTTCATTCGGGCTAAGTACTTCGTTGCTTAAATGTTAGTCAACTCCTGAAATTGTATAAATGACATCTAACACTCTGATAATTAATTTGAACCAAAGTAATATTTGAATATTTTCAGTTGACAAAAAAAAGACATTGATAATATTAAATATAAACTTAATTATACTTTAAATCCCTAGATTTATAATATAGATTTGAAACGGATATGATTAGGTTGTATAATGAACGATTTATTTGGAATTTCAAATTGCTTTTACAGAATAAAAACATTCTGTAAGGGCAGAATATATAACTTGTATTGTATTTAAAAAGAAAAAAAATGGAACAGAAACTGTCTTATCGTTCTATAGCAATTTTAATGCTGAATTTTGACATATATTAGACACATTGTAAATGAAAATATTAAATACTAATACAAATAAAATGAAACACATTTTTGTATTGAAAGAAACACGCTTTTGTCATTCATAATTGGGATTTTTATTTTATCATGCCATTTGAATTCCAGGCACTTTGAGAACCTTGCCATAAATTTCGAATAGAGTGTTTTTGAAATCAGAGTGCCAGTTATCAGGGATAAACTTGGTTCTAAAGCTTGGAAATCTCAAACAAAAAAAGATTTCGCATTTTAATCTTGTGCAACGATTAATATTGACTCGTTGGCTAGAATGAATTATTCATTCATCTTAATTTTAGATTAACACTCTCATTTCGAGAAGGCACCTTAACTAAGGTTTCACAAAACTATGGTCTGAAATTGTAAAGTATAGCCTAAATATAACAAAATAGAACAGAAATAAATAGAATTTTTTTAACTTCTTCATAATTTACTAAATGATATATTTCTTTTTGTTTTGTCTGATCCATTAAACGGAACAAAAATTTATATTCGGAGTGAAAAGACGTCCTTTTAAGTATTCAAGTATTTTAAATTAATATCATGGCATTCAGTTACTGTGGAAATAGAGATTAAATTGCTCATGACCTTTCAATATAAAAGTTAATTTATAATATAATGTAAATTAGCAATTTGAATAGCTACTTTGAAAGCAAAACCCAAAATACGTATTTTACTGAATTTGAATACAAATTTCGGAATTCATTGCAATTTCTGCAAATTCGCCTACGAAGTT
>JAOUZG010026054.1:4361841-4375327 GCA_026289955.1 Argiope argentata | reverse complement strand
ATAGAGAGATAGATAGATAGATAGATAGATAGATAGATAGATAGATAGATAGATAGATAGATATCCATTTTTTAGGAAAGCAATAACCAATAAAGTACATAATTTATTTCATGAATTATATCTCATTTCAAAAATTATCATCATAAATGTCCTACATCATTGGGGATGACAGTGAGTCGACAAAGATTTCAAATACTTCCGATGAGGAAACTTTCTAAAAGTGTAATTTTTTTCTTTTGTCTTGCATGAAAAGGTTTTTCTAACCGCAAAATGATGGGAGAAATGATGGAAAACTTTTTCTTCCCTTAATATCTTTGAGAGGCTTTCTGCTTAATGATCCGTATGCACGGCGAATGCAGCTGATCTTCTCGATTCTAGTCTTTTGCCAAGAATAATTGACAGACAATTTCAGACCAGTTTGAGGCATCAACATTAATATATGTGAGGGAACAAATTTCTTTATTACCATTATTTTATATTTTCGCTTTTTTATATTTGTTATTAATTTAGGTATCAAAGTCACTTGAATTTGCAGAAAATGGTTCTTAATATTGTTCGATGCTTGGAATTACATTCATTTATTGATGAGTGTTTTATTAAAAATAGGTTATAATTTAAAACTTTCAGAAAGAAAATTATTAAAAAATCCATCATGTAGAAGTATATTATAAACTGTAAATTCAGTTAATTTTCATTAATTTTCTTCTGAATAGATCGTATTATACATAGTTAATTTTAACTTAAATCTTTTATGATTAGAGTGTTTTATATTTTTTGAAACAGGCATATCTGCGTATTTTTTTCGTGTATTGTATAAAGTTAAGTTATGTAATATTAAGAGCTTATATTACTATGATTTTGAAATTAAAAGTTAGAATAAGATTCAGAGATAAAATTAGAAAGTTTCCGTCCCTCTTCAAAGCAAAATATCTCTGGTTCCTTTAAACATAGGCAGGATGACTATCCTTGCTACCCTGATAACAAACAATCTACGCATCATTTATAAAGATTCAGTTTAATTACATTAACAGCCCCTTCTCACCTCACATAGCAACCCTTCTTGTGGAGATACGCGAGAATGCGGAGGGAAAAGGGTTGAGCGAAGAGAGAGATCAATTAAAGAGTCGATGAGAGATGGATTGCAGAACGAAGGAGGAATGTTGAGAGGCGAATATGAGGGGGGAAACAGTAATAATTAATAATGCTGCAACTTATAAAGCAGGAAGGAAGAGGTCAGTTGAAATGGAAGGCTAATAAAGCGAGAGAATAGATATTAATCTGGATCTAAGACTGAGAAAATCGATATATGATGATATAGTGTGGTGTTCTTTTCGTATTTTTGTTTTATGTGTGTGATGTGTCCCCTATATAGATATCACATATCAAATTTTAAATATATATGATTAAAACTGAATCTGATCCCTGTCTCTACCACTCACATTAAAGAAATCTCACTTCTTCTTACAGGATCATTTATAAACAGCATGAAGACTGTTTTAAGGTGGATTTAATAATCTGGATCCGCCATCAAATGACACAGGACGCATCTGAACATTATTTATCTTTCCCAAATTCCACCCCATATCAATGGGAGGATGTTTAGCCAACATCAGATTTAAAAGGCATTACATTTGTGTATTTTGTTAAATCAGGTTTCGATTCTATTTTTTCCCACTCCCGAAGCTGGCACCTCACCAATTGGTCTCCGCGCTTCTTACTAACTTAAATGCTGAAAGGAAACTAAAAGAAAAGTCAGATAATTAGAGTAAAGACAAATATTTCAAACTGAAAGAGATATTTCAAATAAAGGAAGAATCAAATAGAATGCCGCATTGTATTGAAAATTGTAATGCACAGTAACATTCATTGGTAAAATTATTATTATAATGATTAAATAATAATAGTTAGTTTTCAAGTAATTGTTATGAGCGTTATATTTATTTATATTGTTTTTGAAACAATAAAAATTTAGAGTCAAAACATGTTTCCACATTTTTAAATTTAGAATCAAATTCCGGAAAAAGAAATTATTAAAAAAAAGAGCAAATAAAAAAGAAGAATGAATAAAAACATATAAATGAATCATTTAAAATTTATATTTGATTATTTTTGTATTGCATTTTCATTCAGTTTAAACCGATGTTAAATATTAAATTTATTTCATTACTCTCAACAAAAAGTGTACTCAAATGCTCTGAAATTGCTTTCAAATTTTTTCAAGTGTACATTTCAATTAAATAAACATTCAGACACCAAAAAAATGACATTAAACATTTACTCTTAAAATAAATGAATCATTCTTTGACGATAATAAGAAAAAAAACTAAAAAGATATAAAATTAAAAGACAGTTCGAAAAAAAGATCTTTATTCATAACTTTTTTCTTAGGAAGTAGAAAAAAATATTTATTCTTATTTCATTTGCAAATTTCTAAAGTCAATGTCTTTCCGTATAAGTGCATTATTTTATTATGGATGTCGTATTTCTCACATTCGTAGAAACAAAGATACCATTATAGGTTAAAATAGCTAAGAAAAGCAAAAAACACTGAAGATTTTTCCTAAAGGAAGGTAATCATATTATGTTAATAAAATACATATTATGTTAAATAAATAGACGCTACCCTCTTAACTGCGAAATGGTTGCTTCTACGATTGTAAAATGGGTGTCTATGTATAGTAAAGTAGCCATGCGCTCTTGAATGATATCACTTATGATGACACCTAGTGGAAAGCGGTTGAATTAGCATTCCTATTTCAAAAACGGAACGAGCTTGATAAAAAAAAAAGGGATTTAAAAAGATGTATGAATTTAGTAAGAAAATATATCTTGTGGAAATTAAAGGTGTGCATTTTTAAAGTGCATTTGTTTTCCTTGATTGCGATTCTTATATTGAGATGTCATGAAACTTGAATGGAAAGAGACATGATTATCTTTCGAACAAAACACGAAACCGTATTGTTGCACCCGCTTGTTACACCCAGTCAAAAAGAATGCGAATTTTACTCCGAGGGCTGTGTCATTTTACCGATTTCTTTAGCAAAGTATGTAGACAATATGAAGATATTGAAAAATTATTTTTAATCAAGTGAGCGCAACTTACTCTTGATTTTCGAAATTTTTGCAGTATGCAAATACGGAAGAGATTTCACACTCATTCACTTCAGAGAGATCCATAAAGGAGGCACCTTCTTGGAGTTGTATTGTATTAATAAGCTCCTGACCATGGAGCAATGGTCAAAGATTTGTATTGTCAGTTGGTTTTATTGTACAGTGAATATGGACGCAAGGCATTGTCAGCAGTAATGTTGTACCAGCAACGTTTCCCTGCAGGCTCGCTTCCTTCACATTAAGCCATTCTAAAAGCTATGAAACATTTAAAGAAGATAAGTTACTGGAATTGTCGATCTCGCCTATCAACTAAGCTAGGACGGCAAGTTCAACCGGATGAGGTAGAACATGCTTTCTTCAACAGAATAAGGATTGGTGAACGCTGTGACCTTTCTAAAAACAGGTATGGAAAGCATATACGAATTAATTGCTCATCCATATTGATCAACGTCTAAATAGGCTTTACTGGACGACATGCCCAGCGACGCAATGCTTGGCCCAATTTTGTCATGAATCAGATATAAGCCCAGCCAACATACTTGAGATTAAAGTTCGGCTTGTAATTCAAAATAACAAGCTGATTCACCCAATGTTTTAGAATGACCTTAAGCGACGCATCGCAAACGCTTTTGTCAAAGGGTAACCTAGTATGCAACAATGTGTACAGTATAAAATTCAAACGAGGATATAAATGTGCCCTGCAGCTGCAAGATGTTTGGGTACCTCAAATAAAGATATATTGTTATGATTGGTTGTAATTGTTTTTTTATCTGAAAAAAATCACGAAAAACCAAATGCGCGTTTTCTCCGTTCTGTACTTCACATTAATAATAGAGTGTCCTTTCATACTAAAGAGGTAGTGCCCTATATCTTTGTATATCCCTTTTTTACTTGTTTTGTCTGTTTTTGAATTACAAATGCTATCTTCTAAAATTTCTCTCAGCAGATGATTAAATTCACAAGTACATGAATACTTTATTATACCTAAACAACTCTTTTGTGAATAAAGAGCAGCCATTCCGAAGTTTAGAGGGTGTCAAGGACCTTCAGGGGGGCGCGGTGGCCTGCTGGCAAGGTCTCGGCTAGGGAGTCCCAAAATAGCCCTAGTGTTGCTTTACAAAGGGGCGTTAATATAACTAAAATAAACTTTTAAAAAAGCATCTTCACTGAGCATACTCTATAACAAACTATGTCGATGGGATTCACTCTAGTAAAACTTTTGCTAATTGAAAACTCTATTTTGATAAAAAATATATTGATGTGAAATGTTTATTTATATTTTTATGAGTTAATCATTTGTTCTTTCTATAATAATTTATCATTAGTTAGTATTCTAATAAAATCTCTCTTTTCTTACCTGAAAAAAAAGATCTGTGCAATATCTTTTAAATTCATCACATGAAACAGTGAAAAATAAAAGAATCGTTGTGTTAAAAACTTCAAATTATGAAAAACTTTATTATTGGTTATTTATATTTTCAATTGAAAGGTCTTAAAAGATTTTTAAATGCAGAATTTTGAAGTTGCTCTCATTAAGTTGCTCAATCCCTAAAATCAACGCATCTGCTCTTTTTTTAAAAATTCAGATACAGATGTTCGTGATTTATTGTTTCCCTTGTTTTCTGTTCTTCTTTTCTTTGCAAATTTTTAAACAAAAGGGTAAAGATGCTATATTTTACAAAGGGCGACAAAAAAATGGAAAGCAATTTATTATATCCTAAAATAGAAATTAATTAATTAATTTTAAATTTTTTTTTTCTGTTTATTTCAGCGATTGTAATATATTTTGTGATATATCTTTTAACTTGTGTATTTTATTTATTTATTTTTGCATTTTTTTACGCCAAGTAAAACATTGCTACTTTAGTATGGCTTAAGCAAGGAAAACGATTGTATGAAGACTCTCGTTGGCTTAATGTACTCAAGCAAGCAGTTTCTGATTCAATTTATCTTTTCAAAGGGTTTGGTAATGATGGTCCAGGAAGTGAACAAAAGCGTATTGTGAATATTTCGAATAACCGTGAGGTTATAAATAATCAAACTCAAATGAAAATGGATGATTTCCATGGGAAAGATTGCTCATGAACCTGAAATAACTGACCGGTCAAGGCTGAGAACGGCAAAAACAGCGCTTGACCTGAAGCTTAGAAATTCCAAAAAGTTCAAATTCTCACAGAACAAAAAAAAAAAAAAAAAACCCCGCGGGTGACTCGAAAGATGTAGAAAACTTTTGAAACGAGCAGCAAGTCAGTGCTGAGAGTGAACCCTTTTCACTAACGAGAAGCTCTTTAGAATTCAAAATCTCAGAACTCCTTGAGCTATTGCATTAAGTCTATAGAAGTACAAAGCAATTCAGCAATTGTTGAAGATCGCAAAACTCCAAAGTCGGTGAGAAATCTGCGCCAGCGTCAAAGCTCTGCTCGGGTTTGTGGATGAGGGCATTAAAATAAATTAAAGAGTGAAAAAGTGAGACATTCTAGAAGTTGTTGCCTTTTCTAGGGTCAAAACACAATTCGGCAATATAAAGTGGGAATTTTAGCACAACTTCGCAACAGCTCACGAGAATAAAAAGATAGAAGAGTGATGCAAGGTGAATTTTATGAAAGTGATATCATCTGTGTAGTGAGAACAATGCTCCTTGTATCGCAATTTTATGATTATGGTATATACTCTATTTTGGGGTCTAGGGCTTGCACTAAACAACATAAAAGCCTCGACACTCTAAAGGAACGGTTTCGACGAGAATAAAATGGATTAAAGGAAGAAGATTTGCGGCCTATTGCTGAAAGCTTCAATACGCGTTTGCACCTCTGCATAACTGAAATCGGCTAAATTAACTAAATTTATTTATTAATAAAACTTTGCGTTTATGATTATTCGATATATTTTGTTAACCTTTGTTTACTTTTAATCAAGTTATATTAAAAAACGGTTTGTCTTGGTTTTTCTATCGCACTCTTTATAATGAAAAATTGCTTACTGTAAAAATATTTGTTTTTTTTTTCTTCACTGCCGAAGAATTTTAAAAAAATTAACTAGATGCATTGAAAATTGAAAGTGGCAAGTGAAATAAACATGAAACTTACTTAATCACTTTTTCTCTGCATTAACACCTTATAGTATGATACACGTGAAAACTGAGTAGTATTTTTATAACCAATTAAAACGACGTGTAACGACAAAATATAAAAAATTCTCAATTATCTATTTTTTGAAATTTTCGCTTTTGATACTTTTGCTTCTAATCCTATTTTATTACATATTAACAGGGTATTAAAGAAATGTTCATGGTTAAAATTTATTTTGAAATATTTGCCACTGGAATTTTCTTTCATTACAACATGTATAATGAAATTCCCAGAGTAAATAGCAGAACGTTATAATTTACAACTAATCCTTCATTATTATACCTTGTGTCATGTATATAGAAAAGGAAATGACATGAAATACATAATGGAATATTGAGTATTGGAATATACATAATGAATTTTGAGCATTTCACTAATGTCTTCTAAAACAGGAATGAATAGCTATCACTGGCTGTCTGTTTTGAACCGCATTACGCATTACAAATCAGTGGGTTCATGCATATATATATATATATATATATATATATATATATATATATAATACGCCTCAAATAGCAAATACATAGCCAGGTCGGAGTCCTCTCTTATGCTACATGGACTTTAATATAATATAGTATATGTTAATATAGTGCAAATTCTTTATGTTTACAAAAATATTTCCTTTTTTTTCTTTTAAAAGTCTATTTCAGAATTTTCAACATGCTCAGGGTGAAATGTAAAATGTCTTTTAACAGAAAAAAAATTGTTGTAAGCTAGTGAATATTTCACAGTACCACCAAAATGCATGCATAGTTTTCGACGAAATCATGTTTGAATGTCAGCTTTCGTTAACAGTCCCAAGTACCATTTACAGACTCCTGAACAATTCATAAGGGTGGAGACGAACTAAATGTTTTATAATTGAGCAGTATTGTTGAAAGCCTTTATCGTTTTAGGAAATAAAAAAAAGTTGTGAATCATTTGAAAGGAAAAAATAACAGATATTAAACTGAAATCTGCTATGCATATTTCAATGTATCATGCCAGAACATCATTTCTTGAATGGTCGAGCACCACGTGCTCGTGCAAGTTAAATTTTATTTTTATTCACTTTAATTGTTTCCCTGAATGAGTCACTTTAGTATTGCAAACGATCATAAAAAACTTTGTCTCGCATTTATTGTTTTAAAAATATCGCATTTCCTATTAATTTCATTTCATATAATCACGTGCACAAAATTATAATTTTCTAGGTTTTATTTGCAGTAGTCATTAAATTATTTTTTTAACTCACAGCCTTTGTAAATGGGATGTCAACGTGTTATTAAAAGCTGGTTTTTTGAGGTGTTCATAATAAAATGTTTATTTTCGCCTACGGATTAAAATATTTATTTTTGTTGACGTCAGAAAATATCATTCCCAAAACAATATCATGTTCTAACATGATAAAAATGCTTATTTCAGGCTGTGTATATGTGAAATAGAAAATATGCATGAACAATAGTTGTCACTTTGAGAAAAAATGTCGCTGCAGATATCTCCATACTTCTTTTTGTGTACAGCCTACCACTCAGCTACCACTGAACGTAGCAGTGTCTACAGGATTTGTTGCGACAGACTGCTAATTTTAGCATTGCCCATCCTTAAATTGACCGAATTTGTCAAACTGATATTCTCTTCGAGGCAATTGGCCTCCAAAGAGATATCTCCATACTGAAGGACGATGCAAAACTTTGAGGTATTATTATTTGCACTACATTATACAGTTATTGATAGGCAACTTATCACATTCCATTATCCAAAAGTTAACAATAACAATAATCCAATAACAAGAACAATAACCCAAAAGTTAAACCAAATAGCCCAAATAATAATAACGCTAATCCAAAATAGTCCAAATAGTTTCAGCAGGATTTAGATCCGGTGAATATGATGATCATACGAGCTGTTAAATATTTTACTTTTCTATACAATTATGAACAGCTATTGTTATCTAATATAGCATATTATCGCACCATGAAAGCAAATTTATCACCGAAGCTCCAAAGAAAAGGCAAACACGAGACAATAGAATCTAATCTAGTTTATTGGAGGTGGAGGGCGATTCATAGTTTACAGTTTCAATAACACATAAATGTGCGATCATTGACCGTATTGTCAGCCCAAATAAAGATCTTAATTTTTGAATATCGGTCTTTAATTTGAATAATTTAACAACATAATCAAAGATCTTTAGCTCAGATCAGCTGATTAGTAGTATGCTAATTTCTTTTTGCAAACAGGACAATGTCTTCTACAAGCGTTATATTTCCAACGCAAACTTTTCTTAGAACTTAAATCATATATTTGTTTAAAATGCTGTCTACAGTGGTGAAATACCAATCAGGAAGATGTCAAATTCCCCGTTAACATCTTTTCCCCTGCGCTTTACTTGAATCTTCCAATTCCAGCGGAAATTATCTAAGTGCTGCAAGGGAAACTTACAGAATATTTTCGTAAACTTGATTCCATAAATGTTTCAATCTATGGACTTCAAATTCTATACAGCTCATATTAACGCTATTACGTGATGAATTTGCATGAAAAAAAGAAAAACTGTATACACTCGTCATTTCTTACACAGTTGAATTTATTCTTATTTTTTTATTCCCTTTTTTCGTCATGCTTTCTTTCATTTTTGGACCTTGCCATCAATGATAATATTATCCGCCTGCAGCAACTGGTCCTTACTTACAGTGGTCATATAATCTTCTCCAATACGCAACCGACCGAAAAGAAATTTCAGATGCTGTTATAGGAAGATGTGCACTTAAGATTATCATTATTTAAAGCAATATAACTCTTATTATTGAGGTAACTTCGAACAAATGTTGAATGGCAATACCCCTTTTTTTCCTGTGAAAATTGATCAGCATATTGAAAAACTAAAAATGGTTCAGATGTGATGTATGTATCAGGAAAGAAGGTGGCGTAAAAGTTTTGATGACAACTGTGAAGAATCAACTACAAAATAAAAGATAAGAGAAAAAATAACTTATTGGAATTTCAAATTTTCAGATCGACTTTTTCTCAGATGATAACGCATTGCATGCAGGAAATTGTAGACTGCCATTACGAACATATTGAATTTGTGTAACTTAACGTTTCATAGTATTTTTTCATTCTGACAAATTTCATTCTGATGTGTGCACCTTAGATTTCATAAAAACAATCAGAATGCATTCAGAGAATCAGTGTTCATTCGTAGTGGAACTATTTTTATGATCACTCTTTATTTAAGACATCTTAGGGTAGATGTAAGACTTCAACCTTTTATTGTATACCCTTCATTGTAATCATAACTAGATGGAGTGTTTAATTTAATTTGATTCACATAATTCCTTTTAAATCAAGTTCGTGGCTTTTCCTACTGCTCATGCCTTTGTGAAAGTATTTCGCATTATTTCATTTGATATTTCCCGAAGGTTAAATGAAACCTTTTTGAATTACAATGTTTTTCTATCATTCTCAATTTTAATATCGAAATGACGTATTTATTTTGTAAGATTCACAACAGTATTGAAATTGTTTTTATATAATTTTATGATCATCCAAATTTAGTTTAAATATTAAAACAGTACGAGAAAGATAATTTTCAATAATAAAAAATTATTCTTATCGAAAATATCAAACAATATTTTCTTCTCGAAAAGAAGAATAAAAGCAACAGAGCGGTGCATGATGTATTATTTTTTTTCTTTTCTGTTTTTAAACAAGTAGTGTACTATTTTCAATCGTATTTTAGGCATGATGCATTTAAAACTGCATGACGAAGTATTTTATAATGCACTTTTATAATGGAATCGTGAAATAAAAACATTATAACAAGTTGATTATTGAATAAAATTTCAAAGATTATCCCAAATTTAATAACCTCTGTCATCATTTGAAATTACATATTTTCTTAAGCATTAAGTGATATTTCTGTCTAATACTGTATTTTCTGACAACTCCTATTTTTTATCATTTAAAAAAACTCCTCTTTTTTACATTTAACTAAATTTTACCATTTAGGAAATGCAAGATCCTTCCTTAAAAATGTGAAACAAATTACTTATTGGTTAGTGTAATTTCAACCCCTTGGGTCAATTTGATGAATTAGGCCCGTCATTCATTTGCTTTGCCTCAGTTGACAAGCCTAATTTGCTTTACAAATTAGGAATAAATTAAGCATTTTTATTCATAACAAGAGCTATTGATATCTGTTAATGCAGGGCAATTATTTACAATTTTAACTAATATATACGTCATAGCTCCACAACAAATGGATTTTCTGAAAAATCTGCACCCTTTACGTATTATGTTGAACGTTAGCAAATTAATATTTATCCAAAAGAAATAATTCCCTCAAATAAATTTATATACAAGAATTATAATATAATATTAATATTTCATGCAACTATAATCCAAATATCATTATTTTACAAAATTTTATCAAATAAGATACAGTTTCATTTTAATTGTGGTTTGCTTATATCTGAATTTTTAAATTTGAGTAAACATTGGCATTCAAAAATTCTTTAATACTTTAAAGGAATTATATTTACAGTTATTTGCAGTCAATATATATATTGTTAAATCAATTAAGAAACGTAACTCTTGTATAGTTTTTCGTATTATAAGTAATAACTAATAAAATATTCTTGATATTTTATATTATTATTAATATTTTATACCAAAACAAATTCCCATTCCCCATTGACTAAAATTAATAACATTAATGAATTCTGAATTTCATTTTTTAAGCCAATCATTTACGGTTTCAAGCAATAGGCATAGGTTAATCAGTAGACATATCTCGAAGCAACCATCGAGGAAAAAACTGATACACTGTTATTTCAAGAGGCATAAAACTATTTTTAAACATTGGATAGGGGAACAAAACACACACACACAATAATATAAGTTATTTAATCAAATATGACCATCTGCAACAAATATTTAAATTTCATTATGATTAGCAATTAATGTATTGACTCAAATAACAAAAATTAGAATTCTTTACGACCAATAAAACAAGTTTTTATATTGAAGTATACTCGTATTTTTAATTATTTAGAAATTGGTATAAGTTGGAAAGAAATCTGAAAATTACCTCAAGTATTTAAATGTAATTACATCTACCTAATATAATCATAGAAAATGACTAATAAATTCATTTCTTTAATAATGAATCTGCCTATTTATAGAGATTTCTTCAGTTCTAGAATATATATTTCTTTTTATAATGGCGCTTAACTTTGAGAGATCTAAATAAAAAAAATTATTACTGACTTTCTTCTGGTGAGCTTTTGATGATTTATTTTTTATGGTATTGAAATTAATAAGCTTGCGTGCTTCATTATCCAAGGGAAATCCTTTATTGAAGGAAAATAATGTATCATTACATTAAGAATCTAATAAATCGAAGTAATATTTAGAGTGAACTATGCCAACTGACGAATCCTATTAATGGCGTGCTTTCTTATTAGTTTTAGAAGATATAACGGAAAGAGAATAAAATGATGAAATTTATCATTGAGTAATTCTACATTACATAAAAATCCATTTATTCTACGTAAAATTGAAACAAGAATATTAAATGAAAAAGTATAAAGTACAGCTTTTAAGTTGAAAATCAATTTAATGTAAGTTCTGCGCTATAAATAGGATAAAATCAAAAAGATAAGGCGATTCATATTACAAAAGAGTATGGGAAGAATATTTTTCAACTTTTATTCATTTTAAAATTATCTCTATACTTGTTGAAACTCGTGGTTTATCCTTTCAAATGACTGAATTTCTGTAATGCAAGCACATAAAACATTGGCAAAATTTTAAAACTGAATACGTTCATAGATTACCAATCCATTTAATTCTACTGTTTTCCCTGATTGACTTATTTCATCCCGACTTATTTTTAAATTTAAATGTATTAATAAATCCATAAATTACGAATAATGCATGTTCAGATAAAGGAGTCCGAAGTAAAACAAATGTGACATATTTGTAAAGTATATTTACTATACAAAAGGTAAGGATCAAAACGGATGCTATATATTTTTGTTTCCTGGAGCAAATTACAAAAAAAAATCTTTACGAAAACTACTATTATATTTTTGGTATGAATATTGATGTACAATATGTCACACAGACAATGTAATATAGTCCGTACAACGTCTAGGTATGCTTAATATCAAATTATTGATCTGATCTTGGGGAATACTACACCATTCATGAAGCAATGTTCTTCGTAGTTCCGGTAGACTTGTAGGAGGCTGTTGATGGGCTATATTTAACCGACCAAGCATATCCCACGCATGTTCTACTGGATTCATGTCCGGGGAGATTGTTGGCCAATCCATATGTGAGACATCCTCCGATCGAAGGCGGATGTTTCCACTTTAAGGACGGGCGTTGCCATTCATATACATGAATTCTGAGCCCATATTGCTCCAAAAAAATTTACAAACCATTCCAGGAAGACGTCACGATAATTTTGGCCTGTCATGATTCCAATTTGAGCATGCAGGTCAGTTTTGGAACACAGAAAAACTCCTCCCCAAACGAGCAATTCTGCACCATCTGAACCGTGTCGTTCAATGATTTTCTCTTGATGGTCGCTTTCAAATGCAAGTCTGGCGAGAATGAGATTACAAGTTAAGTCTAGACCCGTTGGGAAACATCACACAAGCCCACTGTTGCATGCTCTCTAATGCAGGCTAGCCGGAGGAGACAGTCAGTTGCAGTAAATAGGACGCATCCAACAGGCCCAAGAGAATACATCACAAATCTGTCCTAAGCGTCTGTAAACGGTCTGCCTTGAAACAGTCGTAGCTGTGGCTTAAGAGAGCTGACGATACAGGTATGATGCCTTGGACCGTTGGTTTTTATTTGCTAATAAGTGCCAAACACCGGTCCTCATTCGGCGTTTCAACTCGGGGGAGGCCTGAGCTGTGACGTCCACTCACATTACCATCATCTTGGAATCGTTGTCAAAGCCTGAAGATAACAATCTGGCCGATTCTCAGTTCCTCGGATACTTCCAGCTGAGTGTGCCCACATTTCAGACGTCCGATAATTCTACCATATAAAAACGTCATTTGTGTCATGTATATACGGTTATTGTCCTGAAAGCTTATAAAGCGTTTTCGAACAATTTTACATCTTTGCCTGTATTCCTCATACGTCATTCTCTTACATTCTCGTCATTGTGACGTACTATCGCTGTCATTTGGTGACTTCCTGCGATTTTATATGTTTTTTGAATATGTGTGTGGCCATTACGG